>JAMKCH010002896.1:0-95589 GCA_023653785.1 Ophioderma brevispina | reverse complement strand
GGGACCGTTATTCCGAAGGACCGTTATTCCGAAGGACCGTTATTCCGAAGGACCGTTATTCCGAAGGACCGTTATTCCAGTGCAGACGATAGCGTACTTGTACGTATACGTATACGTACAAGTACGTACATACGTCATACCAAATTATAAAGAAATACAAAAGAATTTTAAAAAATCCTCTCGGGATTCTCAGTTTTGAGATGAGAAAGGATAAAAAATTTCAGAACTGATGCCAAACGTCATTATAAACAAATTCTATGTGTCAAAATTTTGATTTCATGTGTCGAAATTTAATTATTGAAAAAAATGTCACTGATGACGTCATATCAATTTTCTTAATTAATTAATATCTTTTATTTGAAAAAAGATATCAAAAATCCCCATATACATTTTGTTGATAAGCTTTACAACTCTATGTAGTGAAGATTGCAACTTCAGAACTGTCAAAATAAACTGTCCCGGGGTGAAATGTTAAAACCTAATGTATTTCTTTAAAAAGTTGCATTGCATTGTGGGAAATTATGACGTATGTACGTACTTGTACGTATACGTACTTGTACGCTTTCTTCTGGACTGTATTCCAAATTCACCGCTAGTTGCGTTATTCCGAAGGGTTTTTGTTTCGAAGGACCATTCCGAAGGACCGTTATAACCCTAATCCTAACCTTAACCTTAATCCTTCGGAATAACGGACTTTTCCCAGCTTTTTACATTCCAAGATGCCTATATTCGGACTTGCTTTGCTGAGAATTTGTCACTCTTTACCTATTTTTGGAGTAATCTCCATTTATAGAAATTGAAACAGGATTTTGAAATAATGCAACATAATATGGTAGAAACTGCTACAGGAATATAATAGACAGAGCAACGTTGGCAGAAGATACCCTGCAAATAAACAAAACATTGAAGATTTTGACAGGCTTGACAGGCAAGCAATCATTCGTAGAATGCATATCAATTTCACCAGGGGAAGGAATTCCCACATTTATAATCTGTTGGCTACTCTTTGTCAAGATATTAACTTCATTGGTGGGAGAACGAGTCTCTGGAAGCACCAGGTCTGGTTGAACACCAGAATGGCAGAAAGTTCCTGATCGAAAGAGCCGAAATTGTTGTATTGTGAGATCAATATCTACGCAAAAGTAAAAAGATCAAAACTAAAGAACCTTCACAAATCATATGTCTCGACGAAACATGAATTAACACCAGTCACACACTGAAAAAAGGTGTTGGACAGGATAGGATGTAAATGGTGGGTTCCCAACACCACTGGGGAAAGGATAGCGTTTAGTAATTCTGCATGCTGAAAGTGTTGATGGATTTGTTCAGATTTCTCGCAAAAAAAAAAAAAACGTTCCAGGGGATTATCATAAGGAGATGAACACTAAACATTTCGAAGAATGGATGGAAATACAGTTATTTCCAAACATGTGCCAAAGCGTCCATTACCATATTGGATAATGCAAGCTATCATAGCGTCAAAGCTGAGAAACACTCGACATCCAATAGCAAACAATCAAAAATACAAGAATAGTTGAAAAGACGGAATAGCGAATATACGACAAAATGCTCTACAATGTCATCAAACAAAATAAACCACGAGCTCAAAAATACGAAATTGACAATCTGGCTACAAAATACGCCTGTGAAATTGTACGTTTGCCTCCTTACCACTATGACCTGAAGAGCCAATATGGGCCAATATGAAGGGCTCTAGGAACAGTACACAATTCAATATGGCGACAATTAAGAAATCATTTGATGAGGCAGTGGAAAAATTTTAAAGTGGAGAGCTCTTATTGGGATAAAGAGAACATCTGTGACATTGAAATTGAACAAATTTTGTTTAAATTAGCAGAGGATTCTGACAGCGAGAGCGAGTCGGACGCAAGTGAAGATTAAAGAGGGGTAAGTTGTTATTTGGTGGTCATAGGCATTTCTACACAAATTGACCTCTAGATGACCTTTGACCTTTTTGGTCACTACCAAAACATTGCAAACAAAGGTCAGACTTCATGTAAAATATCAGCACCATATGTCAAAGCATAAGGAAAAGCATAGCCGGACACACTCGCAGACACATTTTTAGTATCGGGCATTTCTATGGAAATGGACCTCAAATCGACCTCTAGATGACCTTTGATCATTTGGGTCACTCTGAAACCCTGATAACAAACGTTAGACTGTGCTCCCATATATTTTACTTGGGATGTGTTATACCATGTACTAACTACATAGCAGTGTAAAGTTAAATGAGTTTTATGTTTTCTTTATAGATGGAGTGGTCATCTTATCCAATGGCTCAACTTGCGCGCTCTCCCGTAAAGGCTGACTCAGAGATTTCGAAATGTACATTTTTGTGTATTATTTCAAAATTGTCACCTACAATTAAAGATAGTCACCTGCGCAATTCCAAAGTTTGAGATGAATTGGATTTTGCGTTTTGATGTTGTGAACATGCGATGTGTGTAACTGCACCATGGGACAGTGTGTATTATTAAAATTCCGGATCCGGAATCTTATTATAAAGTTGAGACGTGAAGACACTGGCCTGGCATCTGAATATATTGGAAAGTGTATGGAACAGACACACATGGAGAGCCATCATAGGAGCTCGACGGAAGTAGACGGAGTGAGTGAGTTAGTGAGATTTTCTACATTGAAGGACATCGATTTGAGCTTAGCTATTTCACACAGAAACAAGATTTGTTAGAAAATTGAGGGCGCCATCCACGGGAAATCTCTGAGTTGGCCTTTACAAGGGTACTACCCGATCCTCAGCCTCGTCCCACCACACCATCGAAACTGAGATTTTGTATCATTAGAAAGTTTTTTTTTCTCATTTCACCTGTAAAATATTTTGGCTGAACGTTCTACCATTTCCCCTTTCAGTATACTTTTTTGGTAGACGTTTCATATAGAAGTCCCATTGATGTAAATGAGGTATTACCATTCATTCCGTCTAGCACTACTGCACAACGTCATACAGCGCATGACGGAATCAATTGTAATACCTCATTTGCATCAATGGGACTTCTATATGAAACGTCAACCCTTTTTACCATTTTGATGACAAGTATAAATTATTCAGAACAAAGCAGCACGTCTGATATGCGGAGCCAAAAGACTTGAGCACATATCTTCTTACCTGGCTAAGCTTCATTGGTTACCTGACCGTCAACGTGTTATTACCAATGACTTGTGGATACGAGCAAACAAACAAAGTGTTATTAATTTTAAGTTGCTTGTTTATACCAATGTTTAAATGGTTCTGCTCCAGAATACCTCTCCTCAGATATTGCTCTATACCACACTCAAACCAGCTCTCGCCATTACCTCCGTTCATCGGTTGATCAAACAAGACTTCATGTGTCCTAAAAACAAACAAAAACACCGTTCCACAGTTACAGCTGTTTTCAGTATTGGACCACGACTGTGGAACACACTCCATTATCCTCCAGGAGCTGGTTCTCCTTCTATTGTTTTCAACAAACTTGTGAAAAACACAATCTGTTTTTCCTCATGAATTTTAGTTTTTTTCTCTATATATAATTGTTGTTCCTGTCTTTTGCAGTACTTTCTCATGGCGCTTAGCATTTTTTTTAGGAATTAAAGCGCGGTAAATATAGTATAGGCTGCTACAGAGTGTCCCAAAAATTAAATGCAAGCCTGCAGTTAGTGCTCTAATTTCAAAATTACTGACAATTATTCAAATTTGATAACAATTCAACGGCAATTCTTTTGTTATATCTTGTCCCGATATTTGTATCAGACGGTCATTGTGTAAAAAAGGCATTATGCACCCTACCTCAAATTACGCCATTCCAAGTTTCCCAGCTCGTTGAAGAGGGTTCCACCCTTGAAAAGTTGAATTTAATGTCTTTCAAATACGATAATCTCTCGGTACTAATCCGGATGTGGTTTTTTTCAAAATTAAATGACTAAATATTGTCGGTGGTTTTTGTTGTCCATGGTTGTTTATCGTACTTAGGGGCCTATATTGCTTCCTACCATCATATTAGAAATAGTAACCTAGAAACCTTGGCAAATTTCAACTGTTTTAATCTCACATGTGTCCTGGACAAAATGAATATTGTAAATTGCGCTGGAGGGACTTCATATATACGCATGAATGGGAAAAAATTTTTTGAACGTATTAATGAATGTTGACTACTTCCTAGTTCTGGTATTGGCCATTTTGATTGAAAACAATAACAACAACATAACAAAAGTAACCTCCTGAAAATCAAACTCGAGTTGCATCAAATGCTATGAAAGATGTCTTGTGTGAAGAGGGAACATATCTAGCATTTATCAAAGATATGTTGTCTTTAAATGTTTAATATTTAGGTTGACAAGGTTATACTGAGTTAATTGAACCTATATAACTAAAGAGCAAGGATAAAGAAAGAGACAGGAGAAGAAACATAAAACCGCATCTACGTACTTAAGCATGTTTTGATTGTGTATTAATATCGAACTGAAAGGGGGGGGGGGGGGGGGGGCGACATTAAATTGTGGTGTACTTATATAATCGCGTTTTTTTTTTTTTTTTTTTGTTCTCAAACCAACGAATCAAATCAATGAAATTTGAACATTATGTGGATAAAATGTTAGGCTTTATAAATTCAAATTTAACATATTTTGAAATTATAGCACCAATTAAGAGTTCATTGATTTTGGGACACGCTATATTGTATGTAAAATGTATATATGTTTATAATGCGTAAGGTGGTAAGTAATACACAAAAAGAAAGGTTCCGGATTCAAATCAAATTGTGAAATTAAGGTATGTTGGTGATACGGCTTTTTTATGAACAGACAAGTATATGTTGGAATCGTGGGGCACCTGGATAAGATCTTACTCAGCAGAAAAGTTTGTTCACTTTTGAATCACAGCAGCGTGTATTTATGTTTGTATTTACTTATTTAACAATAGTTAACCAGGATACATAGTTCCTACACAGTAAGACATTACTACTGAAAACACACTATAAATCAACAACGAAGCATTTGATTTGAAAACACTTTTCCATACAACAAAAACTTATTTACATTGAGTTGTATTATTATGTAGTCTGACACCAATAAGCCCTGTACTTTACCGATCGCCGGATTTTCAATTCAGCGGGAACATACCTTCAGGAACTGAACGTTTTTCCTTTACTAAATCATAGGCTACAAACATATTGGGATGCCATTAAATTTCAAGGCAGGGATTGGTAGTTTTGAGAGCATAAAATGATCTACCTTGCATGAAAAAATACAACTGTCCTTTTCCACTATCTGTTGGCCGAGAAGGAAGTAAAATTCCACTTAAAAGAGTGAAAAGAAAGAAAATTTTAAGTTTGGAGGGAATAAAAATAAAATAATAGAAATACGTAAACCCCTTAACATATAATGTTGCGTTCCTCAAAATCTCTTTTATTATGAAAAGGTCCCATTAAAATTAATAAAGCAAGTGCACGGTATATTGGACACCTGTTCTGGCTAGCTTCATGCATTAGATACGTGTACATTTTAAGAGCATTTAGAAAATTGGATTCTAGGTCATTTTGTTAACCGATAATGACATTTTGCTGGCGCCTCTTTACAGCCCTGTTTTCAAGATTGTAACTGCAAAATTTTGCGCTATATTTGGACAGGCTTGTCGGGTTTAGCTTGTCGTGTACTAAACTAGTTTAAAAATAAAATAGAAAATTTATATGAGAAAAATATTTCAGGACAAATTACCTACTTCTTGAATGGGACATTCGGCACAAAAATTCGTAACTATTTCGGACCTTCACCATATACTGTACACTAATAGATGTAAGATTTCTAGGCATTTATGGTTTACAATCATTTAAAAAAACTCTCGGTGATTTGTTTGACCAGAATACAATCAAATTGATTAAAAATCAGGTTTGTGTGTTCTCACGTCTAGTATGTGCACATTTTCTAGAAAATGAATTAAATGTCATCTCATATCAATGACTAACGGATGTACACCATGATTCAATACCTCCAGAAAATAATTGTACTATTGATAAGCAGAAAATCAAGCACTTTAGATCCTTTTTTATCTGGATCTGCAGAGCCATTGTTGTTATCTATGCAGTTGAATATATTACAGGTGTTATCACCACCCCGATTTAGATTTGGCTATTTTTTTCATAACGTGGAACACAAATTACCTGTCCTCTTTCACGAATGAATAAACGTTGAGCTTCTACTGTGTGTTGAATTAACTTTTAACCGT
The DNA here is from genome assembly GCA_023653785.1 of Ophioderma brevispina. Classification (NCBI taxonomy): domain Eukaryota; kingdom Metazoa; phylum Echinodermata; class Ophiuroidea; order Amphilepidida; family Ophiodermatidae; genus Ophioderma; species Ophioderma brevispina. Next base: position 89,348 of record JAMKCH010002896.1, on the reverse strand, counting down.
ATATTTCATCATTTATTCGAAAAAGAAGCGAAAATGAACAAAAGTCATGAATGATTTTTTTTTTTTTTTTTTTTATTACCTACTTCTTGAATGGGACATTCGGCACAAAAATTCGTAACTATTTCGGACCTTCACCATATACTGTACACTAATAGATGTAAGATTTCTAGGCATTTATGGTTTACAATCATTTAAAAAAACTCTTCGGTGATTTGTTTGACCAGAATACAATCAAATTGATTAAAAATCAGGTTTGTGTGTTCTCAAGTCTATATGTGAACATTTTCTAGAAAAGAATTAATGTCATCTCATATCAATGACTAACGGATGATTCAATACCTCCAGAAAATAAGTGTACTATTGATAGCAGAAATCAAGCACTAGATCACCTTTTATCTGGATATGCAGAGCCCATTTTGTTGTTATCTATGCAGTTGAATATATACAGGTGTTATCACCACCCCGATTTAGATTTGGCTATTTCATAACGTGGAACACAAATTACTTGCACTCTCTCACGAATAAATAAAGTTGAAGGTTCTACTGTGTGTTGAATTAACTTTTAACCGTATATGCATCATTTATTCGAAAAGAAGCGAAAATGAACAAAAGTCATGAACGAATTTTTGGGCAGACTGTTACCTAACATCTTTGTGCAGAACCAAACCCGTAAAACTTGCAGCGTAACCTCATTTATTCATTTTACTGCGTTTTAGCAGAAATCGAAAACCATTTTGCTATTCATCGGACTATATGAAATGCAAGTGCATCAGTGCCAAACATGGCTGAGATTATTTCCAAAAGCAGTATTTTAAACTAATCTAGAAATCAGAATGGTACATGTGCATTGATTGCACATAAGTTGCTGGATACCCTTCGCTTTCGTTTTCTTCTAAAAGCTTGTAAAACTGCAGAGAATGGTCCAACACTAAGTTATTGATCTTGGTTCTGCACCACGATGTTAGGTCACATCTTGCCAAGCCAACATTCTTTCATGACTTTTTTCATCTTGTTTCCTTTTGAATTACTGATGAAATATACGTCAAAATTTATTATCTCACAGTAGAGTTTTATTTTATTCGTGAACGAGGACGGCCTGATCTAAATCAGGCGGAGATAACACCTGAATATTTTTATCTTCATGGACAATAACAATGGCTCTGCAGTTCCACATAAAAAGTGCGTTGTCCTCTGCACATCGAGCTGATTTACTTATCAATAGCACATATTTGCTGAGCGTCAATGAATCATGGTGCCATCCGTTAGTCACTGATATTCAGGAAAAATGAGATGGTATTTAATTCATTTTCACGAATTGTGCAAAATACAGGGACGTGGAGAAACACACGTACAACGCAAGTTGTATAATTTTAGTAAATTTATTTTAGAGAAATTATGTACATCTCAGGGCCAGGGGTGCGGCCACTTTGTTCAATGATAAGAGATCTATGGGACCCCCCCCCCAAAGAAACCACATTCCCGAAGGATTTTTTGTAGCAAATTTATACCACATGTGAAGCGTCACAAGACAACCCCAAATCAGCAATAAAATAATGAAATTTGTTATTTGGGCTGCAAATTAGGAGCAAAAACATTCAAATAAGCCTTGCGCTTAAATCAAACGTTTTGAAATATCTTATGTTGATATCTATTAAAGAAGACCCAAATTACATATATTTAACACAAAACTTGCAGATTTAGGAATTTCTGTATTTGGGGTTGTTAGAAATACACGTCATTTTCACAGGAGAATTTGTACAGTAACGGTTTAGACAGAATCCACAATGAAGTTGTTTGTTTTCAGCATAACGTAACATGACCGTTGCAATTACATTCATTAGGTCAAAGATTCTGTCTCTTTGTTCTTTTTTGTTAATATTATTTTTGCAGCGGTTTGAAAATTACAAACCAGTAAATGCATGATGAAAGACAGGGAAAACGCCTCAATTGTCCTTACATGAGATTGTGGTAGTGTGTAGTTGGTCACAACTGGTCCATATAAATCGAAATGAGTTGTGATTATCAATCATATAAGACATTAACATTCTAGCTTCAAATGCATTTGGGCCAATGGCGTACTTTCTCATACGACAAGGAAACGCCGGTTGCTCGGACTCATGAAATATATCTACGTATTTATAGTAGATTCAAATAAGTGAGACCTATTAAAAGTTTAAGGTCGTCTATTCAACGTGAGAGGTAAGAGGAATTATTTGAATGGCCAAAGGTAAAAAGTTTATGGTACTCATACATTGTAAAGTAATGTAGCTAGTAAATAATGTTACCTAAAATATATCACATCAAGATACGCTTGGATGTTTTAATTGAAGTATCAGGATGAAAACACCAGCAATTATTTCATAAAAACGTTTTTATTTGAATATAACTTACCTTTGACACTGCAAAATAAAAGTGTTATTTTTTAATATTCTTATTATTTTGTTGTTTTGTTTAATTATATATCATGCACACAAACACAACTAACGTTTTTATTTGGTGATCAAAAATGGGCCTAACGGTAGTAGAGATTAGAGCAAAGCGGATTTGACATGGGCCAAACCATAGCTAATCCTATACACCTTAACAGCCACGCATTTGTAGAATTGAATGCAGCAGTTTCCAGTAAAGCCGATTCTGTACAGTAACTTTGTACCATGGACACAATATGTTTTGTAATGACAAACAAAGGCCTAGTCTCCGCCGGCAGGGATTGAACCCCAAGGCCAAGTGTCGTTGTGCCTCCCCTATATCCCCCTATCGAAATATGCATGGAGTCTTGAACTGGGGTGAAGTGGATTTTATTACTTAGTTAAAACTCCTGCACATCCCTCGATAAAAAAAAATTGTTCCAGGTCAATATAGTGGTGTTTAATAAATAATTTGGGTCCCTTTTCAACTATGATTCTGGGTACAAGCCTTACGGTAACCGAGGCTGTACTTATGCTTCCAGCTAGCCTCAGGCAATTTTCTGTTTTAATCAAATTTGCACAAGACAAATGGAGTAACTATAAGGCATATTATTTATTCCCCAGTGGCTCCTCCAGTAAGCATATTTAAACGGTACGTTCTCTGTATGGTGTATGTCTAAAACTGGGCATGCTAATTATATTTATTTTGTATACATTTTATGGATTATCATTTCTAATATTTCCACATTAAGCCAAGTTAATACATGTTGTGACAAGAATGAGTCTTTCTGTGCTGCAAGGCTATGTAATACTCTAAAAGGTTGAATTATCCCCTAGGTCTTCCGGCTGATTTGATTGGTTTTAGTCGCGTCATTTCTGAAAATTTTGACGCGTGATTTTACACATTTTCTTAAAGGTCCATGGCCCGATCGCTAATAGCCTCGTCCCCAGGGACCCCAGATTTTGCCGGAAGTGGTCAACATTTTGGTATCAGAAGAAAACTACTATTTTTCTCATTTACCTTGTGAAATTTTAGGGCTAAAAGATGTTTGGTTTGGAAGTTATAAACGAAAATGTGGCCTATTTTGGTCGACCAATATTAATTTTACACAGTACTCTATGGGGCTTACAAATCACGTTTTTAGCCCTCACATCAAAACGGATTGAAATATCGGCGCGAAACTTTACAGATGGAGTTTTGGTGTGAAGTCCATTCTATCAAAATGAAAACTTCATATCCTTAAATCGGGCCATCCCCCTTTAAAATATAACTGATACACATCATGTACCTTATTTTGCTTCCATGTGGATGGTACAACTACACTCTTAATGCCCATATTCATAATAGCAGCTGTTGAACTAGCTATAAGAAGCTAGGGCACCTCAGAGAACATGCACCGGGTTGGAGCTGTTGAATATTATACACCTCTTGCATATATTCTGTCATCTGATTGGTTAAAATGGAGTCATATGATAAGGGTTATTCCTTCCATTTCCTGTTTTATTTGAAGAAATAAACAAAAACCGACTACCCCGTGGGATAGTACCCCCGGAAACCTACTATCCCATGGCAAAAGTTACCATACACTCCTACACAGAATAATTAATTTTAATACGTGCACCAATACATATTATTTCGAAAAGTACAGTATGTGGAAGAGACGTGAAAGTCATCCAACACAAAATCATGGCCGACTCAAAAGTTTACACCGCGGCCGTCGGAATCGGCTGCTAAGACTGATGAATTGAGCTGCAAACCCTGATTTCACTCAGCTTGTAACTGATGACGATCTAGTAGATTCACAATTCTACACCAAGGTGATAGCGCTAATAGTAATACAAGCAAGTAAAGTTTGCAATTATAGTATTTGAGCAGTATTTGAAAGCAACAAACAGGTCTCTAGCGAATGTGAAAAAGTTGCAGAATTCTGAAATATATGCATGAGGTGTATAAAACAAATATAGACTGCTTTTTATTCGGGATATGGGGAGATATATTGCCCCTTGATGATCTTGAGACCGCGGGCCTACTATTTCCCCTCGACCTTCGGTCTCGGGAAAATAGTAGGCCATTTGTCTCAAGATCATCTCGGGGCAATATTTCTCACCATCTCCCTCATGAGTATTTGTATACTATCATCCAGAAAAGCTTCGACAAAGTCGGACCTATTGAAAAAAAAAACATCCCGGCCCCATAAAATATCGCAATGTTTTTTGGGTTATGATGAATGCAAATACAAGGGCTGGTATTCTGAAAGGGAGACTAACTTTAGTCATGGGTTTAAACCAGGGTTAGTCCTACAATAGGGGACATTGTTTCCTTTCAAAATACTGTGAAAGTTAAATGTACGGGTAAGAACACAATTTCATGGATGGCGTTCCAGGCCATCCATGAGGAATTTTCTCACCCGTTACAGCACACTTTTAGAGTATGTTGTAAGAAAAAAAGGTCCCCTCTTGTAGGACTAACCCTGGTTTAAACCCAGGTCTAAAGTTAGGCTCCCTTTCAGAATACCAACCTATAATAACGTTAATTCATGAAGATTGGCATAACACATTTGATCATATTTCAAATATTTACATCGGAAGCTCGTGATTTTTGACCAAATCTTTTAAGATTTTTTTGACGTTTTAGAGATTTAAAAATCTCTACAAACGTCAAAATATCCAAAAACTGATTTACAAACTAATTCTCATAAGAAAACTTATTTGAGCAATGAAATCCAGTATATAACTTCTTTCATTAATTAATTTAATGATATTTTGACGAAAAGACTAGTGTACTTTGGACGGTATGTCTCTGTTTGCCTCCTGCATGCATGATGTATATACAGTGATAAAGCCCGAATTAATTGACTTTCAAATGGCGTTATAGGTAATTGACTAACAAAAGCAATAATTTTAATGGCATTAAGTGCAAGTTTGAAAACGGTATCTTTTTCATTAAAAGGGTCACTGTGCCCACACTATTGGGGGCTATTTACGAAAATGAGGTATCATAATGTACAATGGAATTCTTCTGTCGATTTCCGTTTGATAATTTGATGATGCATATTAAATTAATTAAATATTTTTATGTTAGTTTCAAAGCGTTTGACACAGGAAAGAACTCACAGGCACTGGACATGCCACTCGTCCAATGCTGCGTAATGCTTTTCTTATAATTATAATGGCAGTCGAAATTACTGCCCAAGAAAACAGACACAACTGTAAGATTTAATCATAGCATAGTGCAATTACAGTGCGTTTTTGCGATTGAGTTCTAGAATTACAGTCAAATGTGATGACAAATCTTAAAAGGACACGGTGTTATGTGAGCACATAAATGTCCGCCCCAAAAGCAATAAACATTATGATGAATGAAATAGACCAGTCTCCGCATGGAATAGTACTCGTATCTGTATTTGACAAGTTGCATTATCAAGTGAAATCAATAGTATTTTCTTCACCACTGAAAATTGTACGAGAACAATCCATCATAGGATATCTGTTAAAAGTCGGGTTACTAATTCCACCACGAGGCCAAATATCCGCAAGCTTTTCTGGACAAATGGGAATCTCAAACATAATAAAAGCATGCCAAATCATTTTTAAAATTCAACTGAAAGCAAGCTGAAACTTGTATTACCCAATAGCTATGTACCCTGGCGCCGTATACTTGTCGCCTATTTTGACTATTTCACTAAGTACATCGAGTTTTCAATGTGCAAAAAAAAATTGAAATTGATACGCATTTAAATGTATTTGGTTATCGGCATAGCTTGCAATAATTTATAGCAAGCAAACGGTTAATGGACTGGTCAGGTTACGCAGGGTTATTCGGTAATTGTTTTGTTCTATGTCTTCTGGTGAATTACGTTCCAATTATAGACCACTTGACCAAATTGAAAACCAAGAACTGAGGGATTACATGATCCCGATGAAATGCGTTTCGAAAACAGAGTCGTTTCTATTTGTGTTAGAGATGATGAAGTATCGATTTACACTAGCTCATTCGGAATCGTCCTGTTGCATTTCTTATCTTTGATGTTGTTCACTTTTGATATACTTCGATTTCAGAAGTAAAATTAACATCATTTTCAAGCTGTAGCATATTGTTCAAAATAGAGCAATTTAAGTTTATTTGTTATGTTTAGTGATAACGGTTAGTATTTTCGAGTACTTCAAACTTTTCCGTGAATAAGGTGCAAAATAAAACTACAAAAGTGCGTTTTCATGGCTTCGCCCGAATAGATTTCACATTTTATGTTGTAAATATTAAGTCGAGTGTTTAAATCATTTATGAATCTTTGGGGTAAGCGAGAAGAAAAATCAAATTTACTTTTTCATACTTAATTGACTCACATATTGTTGTATTTAAAAGTGGGTGGCCCGATCATGGTCCGGTTTGTTTTCCTCCTCACGTAGAAGCATTTCCCCAAAGACATCTAATTGCAAATTTGGAGTTTAATCGGTCCAACCGTTTGCACTGTTTGAATCGAAGCAAAAAATAAGTAGAAGGTTTTTCGATGATAGGTCTTACAATACTTACAAGAAGGGGCCAATGCAGACTCTATAAAGTCACTAGAGCAATCTTCATAAACGTATGAATTATATTGATCAAAGCAATATTGGTATATTATAGGTTTTCCAGGTCAAATGTCCATGATATCAGAGCAATTGTAATTTTTGGTAATTCAAATTTCAATAGGGAATTCAGATATCAAAACAATAGAAAAGGACAGAACAAACGTTCACTTCAAAAGATCATTAATATCACAACAGGTAGAACAATTTAAATGTCCACTTGAAAAGATCAAAATCACAACAGGTAAATCAAATGTCAATAGTGAACTCAAATGTCGTTATGTAATCCTGTGCTTATCAGTTCATGTTATTTCACCCGGGTAATTCAAATGTTACATAGGCATCGTTTGCGGGGGTCATTTGACAGTGAAACACCTCAAACATGCCTCACAAGAGAATATCAGATGCCGATAAGCCGTGTCTTTATGACGTATTTAAACAGGGGGAGGAATATTTTGAGGTAGCCAGGCTTCAGCCAGATGACATAGCTCGCTCTGAGTGCAATTTTGGCTGCTGTATCGGTTATAGCCTTTCTCTATCCTTTTTCGAGATCATTGAATGTTGTTAAGGATTCTCTAAGTGGCCACTTCCGGTCTGAGTCAAAAATACCTGAAAAAATCATGGATCATGAATCATGAGCTGATATTTGGCAGGAAGGATCCTTATTACATTCTGAACTTGTTGGAAATACTTTTGAGATCATTGAAAGTCTTTAAGGGGTCATTATTTTTTTTTTTTTTTTTTTTTTTCCAGGTCAAATGTCCATGATATCAGAGCAATTGTAATTTTTGGTAATTCAAATTTCAATAGGGAATTCAGATATCAAAACAATAGAAAAGGACAGAACAAACGTTCACTTCAAAAGATCATTAATATCACAACAGGTAGAACAATTTAAATGTCCACTTGAAAAGATCAAAATCACAACAGGTAAATCAAATGTCAATAGTGAACTCAAATGTCGTTATGTAATCCTGTGCTCATCAGTTCATGTTATTTCACCCGGGTAATTCAAATGTTACATAGGCATCGTTTGCGGGGGTCATTTGACAGTGAAACACCTCAAACATGCCTCACAAGAGAATATCAGATGCCGACAAGCCGTGTCTTTATGACGTATTTAAACAGGGGGAGGAATATTTTGAGGTAGCCAGGCTTCTGGGCAAACGAAAAGAACGTTAGCCAAAATTTAAATTTTTATATACTTGATTTCACCAAATTTTATCGTGCATTATGACGTCATAGAAAGCAAGATGCTGGGAATGTTGGTACTTATTTTGGATAGGGGAGACCCATAGCTATCCATTGATACCAAAGTTCAAGTATCATAGGGGTTCGGTATGGAAAATCTGGGGGGTTGCTAAATGTGGACATGAACATGGATTTTGCGCACTTTTTCATCAAAGAACTTACAGAACTCATGTCACAGGACGGTTGGTTCTTGGTGAGGCTTATGTTCTGACAACCTGTTGACAAGAGTGAACATCCGAAGAGTAATGCAGCAATCTTGAAACATTAATATTCACGCTCCGAAAGGTAAAGAACATTTCTGTATTGTCTGCACTGTCCATGTAGGACTTCCCTGCCTGTCCTGCCTGTTTTTAGCCATTTACGTTTGCGCGTCTCCGTTTTAGCTTTGCGAAGACATTTTGTATACCAAGGAGCTTTTAGGTTCAAGGGGATAATCAGATTGTTCTCAAGAGTATTAACATCTGGCAGCTTGCACGTTGTAAGGCAAGTCCATGTCACGGTCACTGCTGATACAACTCTTGCAGACATCCAAGGACTATATTTGTGTCTGTAGCCAAATATAAGCCTTAGGTATAAAATATATGAGCGGATAATCCATATGATATCATCACACAATTATGGATTGCTTGAAATCTATCGTTGCACCTTTAAAACTCTAAGCATTAGAATGTGCATATTCTTAAGGAGGAATAGTTCATTGGTAGAACACCAGCGCTGTCACCTTCGGAGCCTAGTTTTATCCGTTTTAAGATAAGCACTCCTGATATATCTGCCTCTGTGAAGGTGACTTATCGAAGAATCACCTTATGTAGTATCTCTTTGTCTAGATTAGTGTGTTCTGAGGTCTTTGGGCTTTGGCGGGTTAAACCTGGTTTTGTGAGCGCTCAACCATTCCACTTCCCTCAGAGCATATTGCTGGAGTTGCTTGTAGCTCCATCTGTCTGAATGCCTTTGAGCTTCTGCTGAGCCAGATGACATAGCTCGATCTGAGTGCAATTTTGGCTGCTGTATCGGTTATAGCCTTTCTCTATCCTTTTTCGAGATCATTGAATGTTGTTAAGGATTCTCTAAGTGGCCACTTCCGGTCTGAGTCAAAAATACATGAACAAATCATGAATCATGAATCATGAGCTGATATTTGGCAGGAAGGATCCTTATTACATTCTGAACTTGTTGGAAATACTTTTGAGATCATTGAAAGTCTTTAAGGGGTCATTAAGGGGGTCATCCGTAAAAATCAGGCCGTCTTGTTGACATGTCTGTAGCATGACAAATTATCTCTTTGGTCATATTAATTTAACATTGTCGTATGTATTCAAATTAAATGCGGGTAATTTCCATTTTAACTCGCATATGACCACATCGGATAACATTTACATACCCCTAGTTGGACATAGCCACTCATTTAAAATTTCTAGCATGTATTTTGCCATATGCATAAGCCGAATAACTGTACGGCTAGCCTACACACAGGTAATAAATATTGCTTACCTTTCCTCGGTAGTCCAAACCTTTCTTGCATTAGGACTATTGGGACCAATTAGCTTCTCTATAATTACGTCAATTTCAGTTATTGTGCCTCGCCATGCATGTAAGATAACGTATTCAAAGTAGGTTATTATCCAAAATAACGGGTTTTTTGTTCAGCTTTAGTGAACACGACATTCTTTGATAATCATATGACTTGAATGTCAAATGATGGAATAATGTGCTCATCAGAGCTGTAAGGAAACTCATAATTTTTGTTAAGGGTCTACTTTTCCTCTTTACTAAAGCATAAAAGTTGGGAGCTTGCCCTTCATTTTAGTGATGCAACATTAGATGTCAAGGGTGGTATTTTTGTAGCCTTTGTTTTGTTTTCTTTTTTGTAAATGACATTATTTTGTTATTTTCAAAATAAATTTTTCAAAATCACCCATCACCTTGAAATCAGCGTATTTCTTACAAATATTAACCATCTCATTTTATACAATAAAAAGAAAACAAAAGGTCAAACGTCTTGAGATTGGATCCAAAAAGTGGACCGGTTGTGTGATCTTTCCCTTAAGAAAACATGTTTTCCTAAATTCGTTAATGATGATAAAGGTCAATTTTGCATTCATTGTAACGCCTGCTTATTCTGCCTTAATACCAAGTTTGTTGAAATAATAAAACATGGCTAATTAGTTTGTCGAGACTTTAAGTAAAAAGTGCAAGCTGCATATTGCAAATACAATGTAACGTAAAGGTTATGCAACAAAATCAATTCCGTTATGATTCGTATCTTTTGTTTGCATTAATTTGATATCAAGATAGCAAAATTTGTATTAAAATCACTGGTATGTAAAAGTCAACGGATAACACTTTTTAACACTTCCTTCAAAGTGTTAATATTGTATTTTACACATAGAGGTATATAGGCGCTGCACAAGATTAATAATAAAACACGTTAAAACAGGTGTTAGTGTTAATGATATATAACACTTTAAGGCGGTAATTTATCCATAATTAACTAACATAATTAATCATTAATAAGCATTAACACTAACACCTGTTTGAACCTGTTTAGTGGTAATTTTATACAACGCCTCCTATACCTTTGCATGGGCGACTCGCAAGTTTCTTACACCGGTGTAAAAGGAGATAGGGTCCGGTAGGAAACATAGTCTGGGCCCCACAGACGACAACGGAATAAAGCGTGAAACTAATGTTGCGTGAAGAGTCAACTGAATCGAGCGCCCTATTCTTCACCGTTGTAGGCGGACGTCGCGCGGACTGTGAGTCCGGAGGACTCTATCTGCTGCCACACCGGGTCTGCGCCGTGGCTTTCCCGAGATATCCAATATGACGTCCAAAGTGAACGCCACAGTATATATTAATCGAAGCAGCACTATATCAGTAACTATTTCTATTAAAAACGCGTTGCTGGACCAAATAAATCAATTTCTCTCATTCTCAAAATCGCTACATACTGCAATTCCAAAATGGCTGCCAAAACAGATAATTCTAGAATACTCTCACACTCTTTCTCCTATCTATACCTTCTCTCTTTTCTCTCCTTTTCACTCTTTCCCATCTCATTTCTTATAGATTCTTTGCAAATGCTTACATTAAAATGTCTCTTTCGAAAGATTTCGAAGTGTAAAATATTTGATTTTTCCTGTTTTCCTTCTTCATATGCTGACGTATATAGTTTACGAGGATTGCATAAAATAACCTGGTTTTAAAGAAGATTTCTGCAAGCCAATCATGCGACAACAGTTTTTTCCTATTCTGTCTGCAGTTGATTTCCATGCTACTTCTTCTCTATTTTTGATTCGGTCACGTATCCATCGATCCATCAAGTTAGATTTATTGCATAGTTATTTTATGAAGTGGGGTCGCAGCCTCCTTTAGTAAATGCACCTGTATGCTTGTTTTGCCGCCAGTGTTTCCAGAATTTTCGATGTTAATTGTTTTCCTATTGTAATTACCGTTGTCTAATCGTTTTAATGCACATACCATTTGGTGCCCACATGTGTCTTCGTTTGATGACGCAATCGCTGCATCCGGGACTTGGTGCATTTTTCTCACTCAGTGCATTGGCTTTTTGCGTTCTTGGACAAGAGGTTTTATAGTCTTGATAACATTATTATTAAATTTATTTATTTCAATTGTACAACATGTCGTATGAATACATGCGAAACAAAGTCTTTGAACATCTTCATAAAAAGGCACACTACAGTAGTTGAAAACTGTGCCCAATAGGTCCCTATAGCAACATCATAGACATGATTTAGGCATTTTAAGGAAAATCTGGGGATTTGATGTCTCAAAACCAGCTTTGTTTTTTTTACTTGTCTGAATACCTGTGTTAAATATCATTTCAAAAATTGTGAAAATAATTGTAGAGGTTTGGTGCGAACAGGAAATGCTCTTTGTTCATTTTAATTTGGTCATTTTGAAGATATTATGTTTTAACGTACTTTGACCAGTCCAATAAGGTTGACCCTTCCTCTTTCCATGCTATTGTTGTTACATCACTTAATCGATTAATCTTTACAAAATGTGGTATCAATATATAGCTGAGAGTTTTTTCAAAAATTTGATACCATTTCACGTCATAATGATATGTAATGATTTATTAAATCCTTTGAAATACAGGGTGAGTCAAAGAAAAAAATTATAACCAAATTGAGCGATTTTTCAAAGAAAACCCTCTAGTAGAGGACCCGCCTGTAGATCCCGTGACCAAACTCTGGAGACAAAGATTTGCAGGCGTCTTGGGGTTCCCTGATCGTTGTTTAATTTTTGACTTGGGCCTTTGCCGCTTTATTTCCCGGCATTTTGGGGAAGGGCCAAACAAGTTTGTTAACACGGGGTAAAATTGAGAACTGCGCAACTGAATTAATATGCATGTCAAATACTCGCATTTTTTATCATACGGAATATAAAAATGTTAGTTTGTTATAGATCCGACTACTTCAAATGAGGCCGCTATGATGGCCAAAAATGTTCAAAGGGCAATGCACTTAATCAGTCAAGGTCAAATTGTAATATTAATTTCCGATTTTTTAAGATGTAAGTGTCTAATTATATGTTTTTCGTGTGTATGTCAAATTCAATTTTGCAACTTTTAACAGTACAAATGTTCGTCTTAGGACCTTGACAACCAACCTGAAATAGCCTGGCCATTGCATGTCAAGGTCAGGACTAACATGTGACTATACAAGTTCAAAATTGCAATTGTCGTAAACGAAAACATTATAATAGAAACACATCTTTAAAATCAGTTTAATTAGGCAATTTGACCGTGGACGGAACGGACCCCAAGTGCATTGAAAAATGTACTTCTAAAAATGTCACATATTTTGTTTCGATTTTGAGAGGGGGAATCCTACTGTTCTGCAACCACACATTTTTAAATTTTTTTCTCCAATATTTAGAAGTGTACTCTAAAGCTAAGGTTTATGCATACCTTAAAACCTTGTTGCGTTCAAAATTAAACATGCGAAATTTGGTCATGTGATCAGTTGCATGTAACAGCTGCCATATTGATTATAAACTTGCGGAGTGTGAATACGGGAAGAGTAATATCTTAAAGAGTATTCACCCTATTTAGATGGAACAAAATTAGTAATTTGGATTGAGATTTAAAGTAGTCAATGGACCAGAATTGGAGCAGTAAGCGGTTAGCAGGGTAAAGATCTGGTTTAAACATCGAAACAGCGGAAACCCATAATTAGTTTTGTCAAAAGATCAAATCGTGGAATGTCCTAATGCTTGAATTCAATACGTTGGGTTCATGTGTACTCCTAGATATATATAGATGTGAAAAGCAGTGAAAAAATGAAGTGCCTACCCAGTTGGTTCTGAGATATGACTGTTCCCGTGTGTGACAAATCCGAAAAAAAATATGGAGAAAAACGCAATTAAAGTCCGTTTTCAAGAGTATTTTGACTTACAGAAGTTAATGTTTCCATCCCATGGATGACAAACGACCAAGTTGCATGACAGAAGCAAGACGTTGACACAGGTCGCATCCATAACACTGACTGGGCGATTTCTTGATAAACCGAGATGTGGTAATGTAGGATCTCGGTTTTACTTCATTAATGTCAAGTTTATTTGTGATCATTTCCTTTAATTTGGTTATATCTAACATCTGAATGTGATACTGCTCCTAGGAATTGTGACTGGCGCAACTTCAACATATGAGCAATAGCACACTGTGCTGTTCTACATCATAACTAATGATGGATGATCACAAATAAAGCGGTTAAGGACAGGCAAAAAAACTGAGTTTCGTTCTTCTTTCTTCATCACAGGTCGCAAAAAGATGTCTATGGGACATCTATGGCGGGTATGGATTGGATTGCTTGTAGGTCGACTGGATATCCTATTGTTGGAATAACTAGAATGGAAATTAAAGAAGTTACACTAAACTTTCGAACTTTTTGGACTTTATTCTTCACCCTCTAGCAGACCCAGATGAGCACCCCTAGGCAAATAAAGGTCAATGCGTATTAGAGTCATGTGGTAACCTAAATAAAAAACCTCCTAGCAAAGGTGTTTGGAATAAATCCATTTGTAATTAAGAAAAAAATTGTACACAAACTATCTGTCGGGGGGGGTTGTGATGTATTTTTTGCCAAAATAACCTCATATTTTACCATATAGTTTAAAAATGGTTTAATTATAAAGAGTATTGCAGCTGTTTTATTTTAAATTTATAAAAGAGAACTTGAAATAAATTTGAGGTACCTAATCCCCTTAATTCTTACCTTGTGCTAAGCAAGTCCCACACGGGGGTGTTGTTCAATGTGGCGTATCAACTCTTAACTTATTCATGACCGCCAACAGAGTGCATAGACTTCCGTGTGTGCAAAGTAATTTTTGACCTTTTTTCTCTCTAGATAGTGGCCATTTTGTCATTTCCACTTGTTTTTCAACGCGTTTTTACCAAGTTCAACAATGATATTGTGTTAATAAATATCCTCCAACTACTATCGACATGTCTACCCACTTTGAAAATTTGATAAGAAAAAGTGTAAACTGTTTTTGGACCACCGTCTGTCATTTAAACGATTTTAGGTTCTAATGACATATTTTAGCGCGCCTTTTGCGCGCACAAGTACTAGTAATGGATCTTGTCAGAAAACCCTGTTTGGGGGGCATCCATAAATTTTCATCAACCACCACCCCCCCAGCCACCATGAATCAAAGAACCTTGACGCAGTGCCACTGTTTACATTTAAATCTCCCCCCCTTGACCAGGGTAGGCAGATACGTAGGAGATCCAGGGCACAAATAATAGAGCACATCATGGTGTATGTATCATAACCAAATTTAGATGTAATTGGTATTATAGAAAATAGGTTAGGTCCAATTGTTTATTTTATTATGATAACCTACTAATTTCTCCGGGGCACTGGAATGACTTCAGTGGTTTACATTATTTCCCATATAAATGCGCTATTGTCGTTATTGTCATTCAGTAAGGTTATCAAACCACGACTAATGTGAGAATAGAAATATGATTTAATGCCGAGGATTTGGGGTTATAAAAAGTAAATTTTACTATTAACGACCTCGTCTCCTCCTGCAAAGTACTTTGTTATCATGTTTTGAGCCTCAACTATGCAATCACTGATTGAACAACTTAAACTCATCTCAACTCATAAAATACAATCTGTTTCGAGTTATAATGCATCGTAATACACAAAGCCGAATGTGATATTTGATGGATAAACATGATCACGAAGAATGTATATATGATCACTTGAGCATATATTAAATACTCTGTTATGATATGGACTGATGTTATATTTTATCTTTATGCCAGATAAATCCTTTTTTATTTACATAACGATCTAATTGTAATAAATACTGTGGGAGAGAACAAATACACTGTATATTGATTCACTAATTAAATGTTTTTGTTGTACGAAGAAACAATAAACAAAATCCAGAAACTGAATGCATTTTAAAAAGAAAATGCGTCCAGCGTAGCCGCTTTCTGTCAACCTTACTATCACTGTGATCCGTAAACACTATGTGTGATTTTATCTTGACCGATTTGGGTACCTAATTGGTGCTGAATAATTTGTTGGTACCATTCTACGATGAAGATAAAAACCCGAAAGGAATACTTTATAAATTAATCTGATTAGGCTTGAGTTAGTATTAGGAAAAATATTTGGTGCCTTAGGCATACATAATGAAACCAACCTGGTCCTCCTTACTAAGTTATATTGGTCTATATAGTGTTTATAATTTTGCAACTTATGAAATATAACGGGCCCACGACTCAAAATGAATTCTATATTGAAATACACAAAAAATTAGCCTCATAATCATGATTTTCATACAGCCTTTTGACACTCTTTATCTTTGGAAAGTGTTCTTCGTCAAGCTAATTGGCATGAATAAAGATAACAATAATTTTGGCTCGCATCAAAGTTACTGATGTATTAGCGAGTGAAAAGTACCAAATTGGCCTAAAATAATGTAAAATTCAGGTTTTTATGTGTTAAAATATGATATATCTGATGTGATTACCTGACTTTAATTCGCTGACGTAGTACATTTATATCCATTGGTTACTGGTCCACGCCTTGGGTCATGCATCGGTTCCGACTTATGATATTTGTTGTTTTTGTACACAAGTGATCTGTGGCTCGTACCAAGTTAGCGTGAGCCAGTTGACCTCCCGGAACGGTCTTATTCTAAATGCCTCACGTCACCAAGCCGTTTTTGCGAGGGGAAAATCATTCCAGACTGTCAAGACTGGTGTCTCGATGGTATTTTTCGGTCAGTGTGTTTTTGTGGCTAATTTTCAGGTTTGAAATCGGTGTTTTAGCATTTTTAGGGCTATCCTGTCTAGAGAAGAAAGATTAAATCAAAAAATGGTTTACACGCCCTGGTGGTCTGTTGTTACACCACTGGCTGGATCCCGGATCTTCTAGCTGTAAATGTTAAACAACGGTTTTAGTCTTTGCTTTGAACCCCGGGACAATTATGCCAATTTAGACCTAGGGTTAATGAGAATGTACAAAAGCTCTCTCATACCTCGTGTACCACTAATGAAATATGTGATCTTAGACTCAATCTTGACACTAATACTGCCGTTGGACCTGATGGGATTTCTGCCCCCATGTTAAAGGAATCATGCCAACCAAATCTCGCCATTTCATGGCGACTTTTTAATTGTGTTTTGATTTGGTTGTCCCCACCCAATGGAAACATAGTAATGTTGTTCCCATATTTAAATCAAAAGATCGGTCCAACGTTAGTTTTTAATTACCGATCCTATTTATTTACAGTGTTTGAGTTAAGCCACGAGTATGGAGAAAGTTGTCTATCATCTATCATGTTTCTTCTCTTCAGAAGGTTGATTCCTCCAAAATCAGTTGAGGTTTATACCTGGTAGATCCACGGGGGACGCCTTGGTGGCGGTTGTTGAGGATTGGTTTGGTTCGAGCAGCTTTATAGGCCGGTATGTCTGTTGACTCCAGCGCTTAAACTGGTTTTGTTAATCTTGATAAACCGCTACACAAAGTGTTGTTGTCCATGGTGCCACCTCGCCTTCAATAGCCGTCACTTCGGGCGTTCCCCAGGGATCTAATCTTGAGTTCCACTTATTTTTATTTTATTACTTCAATATTTTAGACCTTTTCTAGTTAAAAAAGTGATTATGTATGCTGACGACATTTTAATTATCGTCCGATAGCTCTACCACCAACTTAACTTCTCTTCCAGGCTGAATGCGAATCGATGTGCTCATTGGTTCTTAAAAAAAAAAACTCAAACATGAACAAGGACAAAAACTAAATTTATGTTGATACAAATAGACATAATTTCTTCCCATGTCTCAAATTTTCATTGCCAAAAACTCCTACGAAGCGGGCGGTCTCATAATTCAAGTATCTGTATCAAGCTTTCCCATACTTGTCTTGGTCTATCGAATTCATATTGATATCATTACCAAACAGGCACGCCGTCTTTGGGTTTCTTGTATCGCCGTTTTGATAAAGACTAATCCTGCCCTTATTTGTCTTTTTACAAAACAGTTGTGCGTCCCAACTTAGAATATAATAGTTTTATTTGGAATCTCTTTTTGGAAAAGACATAAATGCTCTGGAAGATGTTCAAAAACTTGCCTTTTTAAGAATGACGAGCCAGGATTGGTCCGCGTCCTACAATACTATTTGAGATAGATTTGTTTTATACCATCTCTAGCTAATCGCAGGAAATAGTATCCTTACTTGTAACAGTTAGTTGCTGGAATATTCCTCCTTCGGAGATCATTACAGCTCCCACTGTTGGTGTTTTTAAGGGAAGAGTCAAAGATCACTTTTTTAATTTGAAATTTTTATCTTTAAATACAATGCATGATCTTTCAGTATGCACTACTAATAATTAACGATATAGGTGAATTTTTATTGGTTGTGCTTGTTGTATTTTTGTTTTATAAGATTGCATGTAATATATTAGGTTTGTCCTTGAGTTATATGTCCCATTTTTATGTTTTCCTGTATGTAATGGGTTCACACCACTAAATCATGGTCCCATTCGGTTCCTGTACAAAATGGGCGAATGAAAACGTCATTTTCCTTCCTCAATGGACCTCTCAGACCTTAAAGCTAACAATTCTGCCTGACGCTCTCATATCTCCTACCCAACCAATCATGAAATTAGGGTAGTTATACCCAAAATTTTCGAGCAACTGGACCTCGAAGACTAGCATGCACTGTGAATCCTGGAGGTCACAGCACCTTTTCAGTCAGGTGTTCCCTGTAAGAATACGGTCAAATTGGTTTGTCGGCTAAAAACATATCACTGACAACCTTTTTTTTTGATATTCCTACAGATTTTATATAGCTTAATATTGATAGCAACCATGATTTGCAATACCACAGATCTCGCTTTTCTCCATTTTTTAGGGTATCTTAGGCAAAAAAAAAAACCACACCTCATCTGCAGTGGGGTCTGGACTTACCTGTTCCTCACGTTATTTACTGTTTGTGAATCCAATTGGGAGCCCTAAGTAGCACATTCTAGTTGGGTACCCACTGCTATATCTTTGTCTTGTTCATTGTTTTTTTGTGATGGCAGAGAAATTGAAAGATAAATTGAATAAATTGACATACCATAGGTATATCCACCACAACCCTGGTGTGGGTCAGGTGCAGCTGCCTGATTGAACTATTGAACTCGTTCGTTCGAATAATGGAACATAGGCCAGGTGGAACTTGGAGCCAGACTCCAATTTAGGTGTTTGATAAAGTGAAATTCTTGCCATTTTTTGTAGTTTTAGGGGGGATATGCTCCACTCCTTATATGTTGACATTATTTATATCAGAACGTGTGAACATGAATGAACACTGGAGAGAGCCTTGGAACAAGACTAACCGATTATTTGTAGAAAACTTTTTCCATACTGCTCAAAGGTGATGATTTACCAGTTTTTCGAAAATCGTGAGTAATTTTCTTTTTTTTCATATGTAGTTGCCAAGGTCTGGAACCAGGGCCCGTACCAGGTAATTTATGAGGGGGGGTGCGGATTTGCCAGAAGCGGGGACCTTTTGCGTACCAAAAAAAATTTTTCGGTCGCTGCAGCTTCGCCGGTGGACCCAAATTTTTACACGTCGTCTTCAAATTCTGTGGAGGGGGGGGGGGGAGGGTGGGGGGAGGGGGGGGGGGGGAGGGGGGGGGGGGGGTGAGGAAAGAAAATAAATTCGTCGCCACGTTGAGAAAAAAACAGTATAGTAACAACGACAATCGTAATGCGATGGTTAAAAGCTGCTATTAGTCATTTCATATACATGGCCACCACAACCCGTAAGACAAACTTTTAATTGGCAACGGGCCTGTAAACATGGCAAAGCGGACTTCAACATCATTAACGAGGAACCTTTGTCATTTTGGGGGGGGCTCTCCCGCCTCTTTTGGGGGGGGGGTGAGTCGCACCCCGCACCCCCCCCTGGGCTCGGCCCTGTCTGGAACGTTCCTATACAAGTTCCTATTGCAGTTCTATGTGGTCAGGAGCACGTGGTAAATTTGAAAAACCGCCACGATTGTTTTCTCACCAGCTTATAAAAATCGTGGCGGGTTTTGAATCGGGAAGGTCGGTATGGATGCATGAGCGGTTTGGAAGCGTTAGCCGAAGAGGTTGGCGCGTATCATGGGTTGTTGTGTGCAGTTGGAAGTGGGCGGCAGTGAGCTTGACAGATGCAGAGGTCGAAGATCTGACGGGGATTGAACAAGTGAGTCCCGATCTAAACCTATTTTATATTGTTGATTTATGATCAGCATCTCTTGTCTTGTTGATGAAGCTGGTGATGAAAATCGCAAACTAATCAATCATCCCTGGTCGGGAAAATGGTAAATTTTGCAAGTTGAACAAGACGGTAGCCGATTTTGAAAAAAAAAGGTCTTGTGTAGTTTTCGGGAAGAGGTTTCGTCGGGACTCGGGAGCTGTCTTCTGCGTGACTTGTACCTTAACGTGCTGTAAGCGAAGAAGTGAAATTTTCCCAAAACCGGGACAGGTGGGGATGGGACCACAATTACACCCTCTGCGTTGACCCTATTAGATCTACATACAGTAGCCCCTTCGTTTAAAAGATGCACACGCCAAACAACTACAGTGCAATTAGTCACTATAGGTTTACAGATGGCTCCTACAAAGCCTTGCTCTTGAATCCAACTTCTAATCATTATGAAAAAATTATGGTTGTAAAGTACAAAATTGTGAATTCTGCGCAAAGTCATTTTCTATTTGTAGTCCTTGTGTTTAAAAGGCGATAAAGTCCCAAGCCAGCGGTAAAATAAGGAAAATCTTTTGACAAATGTAAACTGACAAAATATAAACAATTTTCGCTCTGACATATAGCTGGAAATCCACAGCAACAGATTATTACAAAGTGAAAACGGCGTTTTTCTGCGCTTTCAAAGGTGCATCTCTCCCATTCAAATCACATCTGTTTTATGAGGACAGCGCTGCTGCCCGCAACGGAAATAGTCATTTGACACCCTGGTTGGACAGTTAGTCTATTCTAGCCTCTGTGTCAGTAACAGTATTGTGGTGTTCGTTTTAGACAAACTGACCGAAAAATGCTAGTTTTTGTCCTCTACACCATTGTAATTTGTAATTGAGCGTGGGGTAATGGTAGAACGCGTCAGTGTTAAATTTCTCAGCCTTGATAAACTTCAGCCAAGTTGACCCCCTGTTTGAGGTTTATGAAATGTCATAACCATGTTTGTAATTCAAAACGAACCTTCCATTTGCAAACAATTTGAAATTGCATTTTTCTATGATACCATTTTAAGAGTTTGTACATTCTGTTACAAAAATGTTGTAAAGCATATGAAATCACAGTACAAAGTAGTAGTCTGGTAAAGGACTCGCCGGATAAGGAATGAATGAGCCCCCTCTATCGTTTTAATACGGGAAAGGATGAACTTGAAACGTTTTGCAGAATAAAGCGACATGCCTACAAAGTTTACCTTTTGCTGGTTTTCCTACAAAATCCCACTTACATAAATTCACAAAAAGTCGGTTTTATGTAAATTATAAACAGGAATTCAATGGACAATTAAATGTCCATATTTTGAAAGCCTTTCCACCCCAAGAACCACAATGCCGCGTTTCAAGGATGTGCGCTATATTATTTAGCAACATATATGTGAGTGGCGTTCTTGGTTCTTGGGGGGAAAGACCTCATTTTGCATTTTTGTTTTCTGGGGGGCCGGAACAATTAAATGGAATTGCAAAAACAACAACAAAATTTTACATTACAA
The DNA here is from genome assembly GCA_023653785.1 of Ophioderma brevispina. Taxonomy (NCBI): domain Eukaryota; kingdom Metazoa; phylum Echinodermata; class Ophiuroidea; order Amphilepidida; family Ophiodermatidae; genus Ophioderma; species Ophioderma brevispina. Next base: position 67,863 of record JAMKCH010002896.1, on the reverse strand, counting down.
AACAATACCACATCACTATGTGGTAAGGGCATGGCTAATCTACCAAGGGCTCTGTTCAGTTACGCCTGGGATGAGCAACATGTTATCAACAGCATGATATGCACGTCCTGGGTATCCTAATCATACGAAAACCAGCGGATGTATTTGCTAAATCCAATGGTGAATGAAAGCTATTGAACTGCGTCATGGGAATTCAGCTCATAGTGTAGTTAACTTTTTCATGATATAAATAGAGCGGTCATGGGCCATTGTGTTGTATTCCAGGGTCTGCTGGTGTGAAGACGGTTATATTAATCCAAATCTTATAGCAGCATAGGTATATAGGGATTTGGGTTATTGGTATAAAGGGCTGCCCTCATTGAGCATTTTGTAGCTTTATGAAGGACAATAGGTCTATCCAGCGTCACTTACAAACTCGATGACAGCGGGCAGCTATGCAACATCTTACTGTTTCTCCATAGAAGTAATCAACGGTTCATTGAAATGGAGGCCTGCTCTAAGCTTTCTTTTTCAGAGAAACGCATACCCCTGAAGTTTCTCAGACTTTTCTCATTTTTTCTTGATACAAGTGTATTTGGGATAAAAAACAACACCTTGCGTATATGATAAAGTAGTTGTCAAACACCACCTCAAAATTGGATGGTGGAAATATAATTATTTGATATGGGGCCTCCTTCCCTCTCCTTATCCGGCGATGTCCTTTAGCCACAAAATCAGGTGCTATTCGAAAAAATGGTATAATACTAGTTTGGTCTCACTTTATTCGTACCCAATTTGTTAGGATTAATGTCACCCTATTCTAACGGGAGGTTGCCAACTCCTATTGTTTTTCCTCCGTCGCCAAAAAAGACAATTGAATGACCAACGTTAAAAACAAAGCTTTGTTTATACTATCGAGCCATTCTTTTCGCTGTTGTATACGGTAAAAATGTACCATTCACTTTCCCAGGTAGGGGTAGATTTGGTTCTTGCTGCTGTTCATAAAACTCTTAAAACAACCATGATTACGCCATTTTCATTCCATATAAAGCACAAACAGAATCTGAAAACTGGAAATTGATATCTATCTTATGAGATACGGGTATTATTGTGACGTCCACAAAGAGGGATGGTCATATTTTACTTGGTATTAATAGAAAGAAAAGACCCATAGCTATACATAGGAGGCCCGTTTAGTATTTCGTTGAAATAAAAGGGTGGTTGTAAAAAACACCCGCCCCACCCACACCCGATTAAAACGTGTTACCGACAATACTTTGACAAGACGACGATAACATTATTGAGGAAATTACAACATTTAAAGGAACGATGCACACTGAGACATCTATGTGTAATAGATATATATATTTATGCACGTCTACATTTATGCTTTATTTAAAGATATGTAATTACCATTTAGTCGAGTAAAGTGTCCGTTAACGCCCGCAACTAATTCTACTATAGACTTCTCTCCGGGATTCCAAGAGTCATGATCGGAGTTAATAATCAGGGTTTGAAGGAATGTGAATGGATTATTTGGCCCCTATCTCACCTCTTTTCGTCTAGAACGTTAAACCAAACAAAGGATTCTATATCTCTATCCAATAACCATGGGGTCTGTTAGATTTATCTATGACATCTGCCACGATAGCAAGCAGGATCTACCACCACCTCCAAGGTTTGGTCTAAGGTAAAACTAATATGCTTATTATTTTATAATAATGTATTTAAAATACAAAAGGTTTTTTTATCTGCAAAATGACGAAAATGCCGTTACGACTTTTGGCCATTTCAAAGTCCTCAGCTAGTATTAAGGACTTAAACTTACATTATTGATAGCGTATAATGGTTGTCTTCTCGTTTATTGCTCGTTGGAAGGCCTATAGAAGTTTGTGAAAAAAACAAGATTGGTTCGACCATACACAGGTAAAAAAGATGAATTAACTTGGAAAAAACGGCAGACTAAGCTAGCAATGAAAAAATTGGCACCCTTATAAAAATGGTAAAATTTGCAACTTTTATCCAGAAAGGGAAAATGACACACCTCAAACTGGCCAATAGAGCATTATACAGGATGTGACCGTGGGATCCACTATGGAATAAAAATGCAATTAATACCTCATTTATTTAAATTTTTTCCATTTCATATGATGCTACCAGCCACAATATTAAAGAGACAATCATGTGTTACTGAATTCTGGACAAATTTGAATAATTTGGACTATTTAAGGTATTGAAGTCGAACAAATTGGCACTGGAAACATTATGTGTACTTGATAAAACAACAGAAGGAAGAAATTTTGCCGAAGGACGAAGACTGTTGAGTACAAATTATGATAGCCATAATTGTAATCTTTTGTTATCCATTGAAATAGTGCCGAGGTACACTTTTGCCCATAAAGTTCTACGAATTGTGATAGAATATAAGTCTAAGAAAGTTGATTCCCGTTTCACGTTTCCCGACTCGGTTCATAACGAAATTGCCGACAAATATTCATTATTTCCAAATAGTCATTAGGGTCATATTTTCCAACTGTTTAAGACAAAAACGATTGTTTTAAACGTGATCTTACTACTCACGAATGAATGCATTTTAAGCACTGTTTTACGATGACAGGGGGGTAGAAGAAAATCGGAAAAGTCCCATTTTCTAGATCAATTAACCAATTTAAACATTGGTTCCGGCCCTTACCACCAAGGGGGTGATAACTCATTCAAACCAGATCGGTTCCGTGGCTGGGGGCGCTGACATTTTGAATATGCACGGCATAATTATTAGTTTGGGTGCCTTTGTAATACAACACATAATGTCAAATTCGAAATACAAAACAATCCGCCAAATATCATTTGTTGGATGTTGGTGCTATTGGGTGGTTAAGTTTTTCTAAACCCTGTGCCACAACGAAGGAAATGAACACGTCATTCGTCTTGATTTAAATAAAAAACCGCTCCATGAATACTCTTTTACCTAAGCGCGCCTTGCATATGCAGAAAAAAAGAGTATCTGAGGCACAATGATCCAGGTCAACTATCATTACGCCTGGCCACCTCGAACACAATACAACAATTTTGTAAATCCTCTCACCGATAGTGTATATGCAAGCGGCAACCCACAGTATTTTGAAGAAGCGGAGGCAGCCATTGCTTTCTATTGTTTGGTACTACTCTAACGTGTTTCTTTGTGGTCGGCAAACATGCGAAACGATGAATTTCTAAAGATCACGTAACGTTTTGCCTCTCTATCGATCTAGAACCTCTTTGCTTACCCTGTATAGAGGTCAGTGGCTCCTACCTTCTTCCGTGTGTTTTTTTCTATTAAACCCCGATTGATCGATTTGACTAGGTAGTCTTTGCAAAATGCTTTTGCGTGAACTATGATTAAATGGATAATACCACACTGCGCATGGACTCGAGACCTATGTTTTAGGTTTTTTTTTTTTTTTTTTTTTTTTTTTTTTTTAAGCCACTTTATTTTTAAACGTGTGTTTATTTACGGAGTCATGTGGGTGCAAGTGAAATAGAGGAAGGGAAGGTAATTAATTGTGTGCCTGTACATGTATTGTAGTTGGCAAAATTGTTTTTTAAAAAACTGTGTTAATTGCAAACAACATTTCTAAAGAAGTTCTTTATCAAAGCACTTCTATGTGTACCAAAGTTTATTTAATGAAGCCTGGTCATAAGTATGTGTTTCGTCGTGCCTCAAAACAAAAAAGCATACTGCAGTTACTTGGCATCATAATGAAATCTGAAAATAATGAAATATTTAAAATGAAACCTTCCCCAATCAGTCATGAAAAAAAATGAAACGGGAACTGGGAACAACTTTCATTGCCTAATCATAGAAATATGCAGAGCTAACTATTCATTTGACTTTGCTAAGAGCTGATTTGCTGCTGGCAGGTCGTAAGGTTCAAACCTTGCTTGAAGCTTCCCCTGCTTTTGCCGTGGGCTGGTAAATGTCTATGCACTGATTGAATCATGTTTTCTATATCTCATTGGTGAATTGTTATACTATGTGGTAGTACCCTGATCGGACAGCAATTTGGGTTTGTCTTCTTTTTCATCATTGTGAGAAGAAATTTTATCCATTGGCCCCATTCCCTTGTCTTGAATCTTTTGGGTTTCTTTCGGTATATGGTTGAATAACGTCATGAGATTTGTCATCTTAGTCTTTTAATGACGTTAGAATTATATGATTCCTTGCTTTTTTTTTGCTCTTTCAGTTAAGTCTGTGATCTACTTTTAATTTTAGCGGTTCCGTTTTTGTTCAGGAAACTCAATCGTAAATCTACCTGCATATTATGTCTGAGTGGACCATTTGTCCAAAGCACTGTTCATCGCGTGACGACCCGCAGGGTTCTCACGAATTTAAGTAGCGGACCTCAGATTCGGTCCAGGGGGTGGGCGACAAAATCACCATTTACGAATTCACGGCAATTTTTTTGATTGTTCTCGGGAGGCAACGAGCCCGAAAGTAAAAAAAATATTTGTGGTCGTTTTTGGCGGGCTATTTTGATTCATCATAATATGCCTGCTTTGGTTCAGAAAATCGTTAAAAGATGTGGGAGTTTGCCTGTAATGGGGCAATATTTTTCTTATTTTTTCATAATTTCTGAATTACTTTTTGGCAAAACTTTGTATTTAGAAACAACACCGCACAGTCGTACTTGTTGAACACCTTATTTTCGCAAAAAGACGGTCATTGTCTATCATGCTGTTTTGCTCAAATAACGCAAATAAAATAACGCTTAAATATGGCGATTGGTGATTTTCAAACAACTACCTTTTTAAGCTACCAAAATAATTTTTCAGAATCCAGGTAATTGATTGTAAAAGACTTTACATAAGACTAAAGTGTAATTTAACATTTATATTTGTGTAACACGCGCATTGAAAGGACCGTTTACAAAGCCTCCGCTTACATATCTCATTAAAGCAAGCCCTCCTCGAGGACCAAAATGACCAAGCAATGTGGTAATAAGTAGTGGTTCTACCCCATCAAATGTCTTACTTCACAAGTTTTTTATACTTATTTCAAAAATAGATTAATTCGCTTTGCATCCATTTGAAAGGATTGATTCCTGGCGCCCTACCCCTTTTCCTTTCCCTCCCCTTTTTAAATGTTCACCAATGTTGATCATTGAACGTTTAGTTGTATAGTCGTTGGTTACGTTCAACTTTGCTAAGGGTGTAAATGTGAAAACTTCATACCTATCATTTCTATACTTTGCTAAATATACGGAATATACCCAATGTAACGTATAGATGATGTGACCTATGACTCACTTGTGAACATTCAGGACGCCCTCTGGTTGTTTTCTTTCTGGCAGGCAAAATATTACAACAGTTAGTTTCTGTGACGACCCACATAAAACTGGTTTATAACTTACTTCAGAATCTTTCCTGCTCTAAATTGGTCCAAAATGCAGCTGGTAGCATAGCTTATTATGCTTGATCAGAAATTTAGTATTATTTAATTCGAAACAAAGTTCAGAAAAAAAACAGATTTCCCCATGCAAAGTATCGGTGTTTTGCCTGCCAGTTTCTCTCTTACACACCAACAGGGGGCGCCATAAACATAACAAATGTCACATCATCTATAAAAGATAATAATTCCACCACCCACCGCATTATTAATATTCACTATCAGTTGCCGAGTTGATTGTAACCTCCTTTCGTAGGGTTTTCTGCAAAATTACACTATCTACCATAGCGCTCTTTTTTTGTAAGATACTATTGCACGTAAATTGCAAGATGTGTGTGAGTGTGCGTAGATCACGGGCTTCCTACTAACTTAACCACAGGGCGAGGATCATGAGCATATAACCTAACCCTAAGACACTGAGGCGAGTAGATCCCTTGTTATCTGCTGTTGCTAACCCTAAGTCCTGGGAGAGAGTAGATACGGGGCTTTCTCCTAATCCTGGATAAAGTCCTGGGGCGAAGCAGATCACCGGGCTTTCTCCTAACCCCTAAGTTCCTGGGGCGAGTAGATCACTGCTTTCTCCTAACCATAAGTCACTATGGGCGAGTAGAAAATGGTCTTTCTGTAAATCCTAATTTAGTTGGCCTGTCCCACCAAAATGGACGAGGACTTTTTTAACTTTAAGTGACCAGGGGAGGGGTTCTTGGACCCTCAAAATTGGTTTTTTTTTTTTTTTTTACTTTTTATGTTTTGTTTAATACAATCTCATTTTCACATTAATTTGCCCACTATTACGAAACCAAAAGTCAACCATTGTAAATAGGCAAGAGAACAATTTTAGCACCAATTTCAACAAAATCGTAGCACTGGGTAAGGTTCCCCCGACGATGACCTGAACCTTAAAGGGCTGTACCTGTTAAGACAGGTCAGAAGCTAGACACCTATACTTTTTATCCTTATGATGAGACAATGTTGCGTACACATTGACGCACATATTTTTGGACTTGATTTCAAATTCCCCTGTACTAATTTTAACACCTCCTTCCTTTTACAAAATTCCCCACATTGCCATGAGGTTGGACCAAATATCTGATTTCACACACCCTTCAAACTATAGAAAAATTTTCCTTCCCTCCCCCAACTTCTATATAAAATGGGATTCTCATTATAACCTTGCTATTTCTTAGAGCAGCAACCTAGATGAAGTGAAATAATGAATTGTGACAATTTCCTGAATGTGGCGTAATAATAATTGGGGCACAGCGCTTTGAGACAGTTTACGGTGACTTAAAACGCTATTATAAAAATGTTTTTGTATATTATTATTAGTTTGAAACTTCAAATAGGTTGATTTTTTGACCTGTGGCTTGTAATCTTCCCTAGCCAATACAGCCCGTCTATTTTGCATTCTAATTAAGTAACAAAATATCATAGACAATGTATTCAACGTGTATATTATTAAGGGTCCCCCCAACTATACACAAATTAACACAACCATTTTTTAAAACAATCCCTGGATTTGAAATTTTGACCCCAATTGTGCCATTGAAAAATTTTGCCTTAAGCTCTCGAACTCGACAACCCACAGATAGGCAAACTCTTACTTTTTAGATTGTTAAAACGGAGTGAACACGTTGGTGTACCTTTTTGCACGTTCTGTCCATTTTCATATTTAAATCCGCTTGTGTGTAAAACGTTGCTTCGCTCTTTCCCCGATTCCAAGCTTTCCAATATTAATTATTCTGTTTTCCAAATGTCAAATCATACCAAATTGCTGTTTAAGTTAAAAACAACTTTTTTGCATTTATTGTTACGATCTGGTCCTTATTTGTCATAAATTTCCCTCTAATTCTGTGTAATTTAAGGTCATATCAAATTGGTACGATGACTTTCACATTCATCGATACTGTCAAATGGAAAGCTTTATCTCAAAAACAACTGACCTAAGACTAGGCTTGTTTGTATGTATTTCATGCATCTTCTGAATGCTGATTCTGAATATGATTTTGAATTTAAAACGCAATCTTAAATATGTTGATCTCTGAGAGAGTAATATATGGGGATCAAACGTGTACCCACTGCAAAGATAACGGATTGGTATGACGGAATTCACTCTGCACCTTGACGCTCCTTCTCTTTGTCTTTTGTCTATCCCCTCATTTTTCGTGTTATTTCCCAGTGCTCATATATTTAATACATATTTAAACATATCAAACATGTACCCAAATACGCATGAACCAACTATTACCAATGTAACCCAGTACCAATGAACCCTTTAAATTTATTTTGAGAAATACGTCTCAAAAACTACGGTTTGTGACTACTTTTTTACGTTTCAGCAAATATTTTGAGAAAAAAAGCCACCACCATGGTTAAGAAAACTGGCTTACGCCATTTTTTATAATATTTATTTCAGGTATTTTCAAATCTGTTTAAGGAGAGAGTAGTATACTTGTACAAACATTTTTGTGAAACCTAAAGAAGCAAAGCCTATCAAAATCGCTTTCTTTATCATCTTGACATGGCTATACGGTTTGCCTAGAGCGACCTCCCACCCCCACCCTACATGATGAATCATTTGTTAAAGACCCTTTTTAACCTTTCGTCTACGTGACCTGTACACTAGCTAACGTCGAATTTTTTCTGATCGCTGGGCTTTAACCTAACCCTACCCTAAGTCCTGAGGCGAGTAAGATAAGGAAAATAAAGAGATCTAATAAGTGGATGGATGGAGAGGGGGGGGGGGAAGTGGGGGTTGTTGTTGGGGCTGTGACAGAAGGGGGGGGGAGGGTGGGGGGGGAGGGGAGATTAGGTAGAGTCTAGGGGGAGGATGGGACGGGGGGGGATAGGAAAAATAGGTGGGGGTGCAGACGGGTAAGGAAGGAGAGACAGAAGAGTAGGCAGGTTTGGAACATGTGAAGAACAGGGGAGGGTGGGTCAAGGGCGGGGGGGTTTCCCTGGTTATTCTGCTGTTTGCTAACCCTAAGTCACTGGGGGCCGGGGAGACGTAGATCACTGGGGTTGTTCCTACACGCTGGCTTAAGGACTATGTTTAGAGCCTTGTTTACATTTTGGCCACTAATTACGAACCAAATGTTCACACATTGTAAATCGGGAAGACGAACAAATTGGCACCGGTTTCAGGGGGGAACTGGGTAAGGTTTCCCCCAGGATGACCTTGGACCTTAAAAGGGCTGTACCTGTTTAAGTAAAGGTCAGAAGCTAGATACTCTATACCTTTTTTAATTCTTATAATGAGACAAATACATTGGTGCACATTGAAACACATTTGGACTTGATTTCAAATTTACCCCTGTACTGATTTAAGTTCCCCACATTTCCCAGAGGTTGGACCCAAAATTCTGATTCAGCACCCTTCAAACTATAGAAAAAAATCTTCGAATCTTCTTCCCCAAAATTCTAGAATGGGGTTCTCATTTATAACCCTACTATGTGTTTGACCCCAAATTGAAAACATTTCGCCTTATAGCTCTCGAACTACAACCCAAAGATAGGCCAAACTATATTTTTTTATTGTTAAAACGGAGTGAACACGTTGGTGTACCTTTTTGCACGTACTGTCCATTTTCATATTTTAACTCTTGTGTAAACATTGCTCCCCCGATTCCACTGCTTTCCAATATTATTTTGTTATTCCAAATGTCAAATAATACCAAATTCTGTTTAAAAAAATAAACTTTTATTGCATTTATTTTAGGTTCTGTTCCTTATTTTCATAAATTCCCGTCTAATTCTGTGTAAGTTGTAAGGTCATCAATGTTTAAGATGGCTTTCATCTACTGTCAAATGGAAAGCTATATCTCAAAAACAACTGACCTAAGACTAGGCTTGTTTGTACGTATTTCGATGCATCTTTTGAATGCTGATTCTGAATTGATTTTGAAATTGAAAACAAAAATCGTAATATGTTGATCTCTGAGAGAGTAATGGATGGGGATCAACATGTACCCACTGAAATAAGAATACGGATTGTTATGATGGGAATTCACTCTGCACGCTTGATAGTCCATTCTCTTTGTCTATCCTTTCATTTTCCTGTCAGTTTCCAGTGCCTCATATTTGTATTTGTATATTTAAACAAATTGAACAACGTACTAAGTACTAATGAAAGCGTTAAATATTTTTTTGAGAAATACGTCTCAAAAACTACGGTTTTGTACGACTTCTTTTTACGTTGCAAATATTTTGAGAAAAAAAATCCACCACCATGGTTAAGGAAACTGGCTTCGACATTATATAAACATATTTATTTCAGGGTATTTTCAATCTGTTAAGGAGAGAGTAGTACCTACTTGTACAAAACATTTGTGAAACCTAAAGAAGCACAGCCTGAGGTCCAAATCGCTTCTTGATCATTCTTGACAGGGCTATACAGGTTTGCCTGGAGCGACCTCCCACCCCCACCTACATGAGGAATCATTTGTTAAAGACCCTTGTACCTTTCGGCTACGTGACCTTTCCACTATCTAACGTCGAATTTTCTGCTGTAAAAGTAGTACTCATTTTGTAACCTGAATGGCATATTTGTTGCATCCCCACGCATAGGTCTCAATATGCACACAGGGTGAATCAGATTACTAAATCATACTTTATATAATTTTTCTCTCATAAAGAAAAACGCATGTTATGAATCATGCTAAAAATCAGACCCCACTTTTATATAATGGGAGAAATGGAGATATATGATATAACTGCTTTGTAACCAAACTAGAACCTCTCTCGGTGAATGAGGGATAAAGCTAAATAAAGCTTAAAGATAAAACGATATAAATTAATTACACTTTACCACAACACAAATAATAAGCCCCCCCCAAAAAAACGCTTATTTTTATATAGGTTTGTCAAATTCATGATTAGTAAATAACATTTGAACATTTTAGGATACTGAACATCATCTTATTACCATGGTTACACGACATATTCACTTGAAATGTGATATAATGTATTGGAAAGCATTGCAAATATGCAGAAAAATGGGTTCGAAAAAAGTGGGGCGCTTCAAAGGTCCATGGCCCGATCGCTACTAGCCTCGTCCCCAGAAGCCCAGATTTTACCGGAAGTAGTCAACTTTTTGGTACCAGAAGAAAGCTACTATTTTTCTCATTTACCCTGTGAAATCTTAGAGCCAAAGGATATTTGGTGTGGAAGTTATGAGCGAAAATGTGCCCCATTTTGGTCGACCAATATTAATTGTACACAGTACTCTATGGGCTTACAAAATCACGTTTTTGGCTCTCGCATCAAAACGGATTGAAATATCGGCGCGAAACTTTACAGATGGGGTTTTGGAGTGAAGGCCCATCTATCAAGATGAAAACTTCATATCCTTAAATCGGGCCATCCCCCTTTAATTGGCTCTGTCTGTACAAATGTTAGTCATAGTTCATTAAGGTTCATCGGGGGAAACTGCTATTGACAGTACGAGAATATTAGTATCCACTATTCCAAGCATCACTTTTTGGCATCCGTGTGTTAATGCATGTGATACGTGTAACTGTAACAATAGCCTCTAACCAATTTGCATTAGGGTTAAAGCCCTTGCTCAGATTCTGTTACAGATCATCCACGTCATTACATGGATGTCTCCATAATGAATGACGCGTTGGCCCCCATTTCCAAAGGGAAGGAACAAACTTCGACAAGGGTGATCCGCAAAGTAGATTTATTCGTCGAAAAACACCATTCAACATTAGCACTTTTAATGTAGCTTGTAACAACCCTTAGTTCCCAAGCCAGGAAGGAAGGCCTTATTTACTATGCACTGCATTTTAAAATCGACATCATTAATTGTTTGCAAGAACATGCAATCATTTATCCTGAGGAAGTTCTACAACAAGAGAAGATTCGCATCATACGCTTGTCACAGCTTCGGCTGCGAGGAACAGTATTAATGCCACCATTCAAGATGTTGGACTTCCTATGTCAAAAAGAGCAATTAAAGCCCATCTCGGCATTGTTAAGATCAGCAGTTCGGGCCGACTGCCGGATCCGGCAATGTTGCCGTAACCGGCAATGTGTTGCCGGGTACGGCACTATTGTTTCCCACAATGCATTGCAAGCGCGGTAAATTTAAAGGTGGTAAGTTAATCTAATTTTTTTTTTTTTTTTTTTTACCCTGTGAAATCTTAGAGCCAAAGGATATTTGGTGTGGAAGTTATGAGCGAAAATGTGCCCCATTTTGGTCGACCAATATTAATTGTACACAGTACTCTATGGGCTTACAAAATCACGTTTTTGGCTCTCGCATCAAAACGGATTGAAATATCGGCGCGAAACTTTACATATGGGGTTTTGGAGTGAAGGCCCATCTATCAAGATGAAAACATCATATCCTTAAATCGGGTCATCCCCCTTTAATTGGCTCTGTCTGTACAAATGCTATTCATAGTTCATTAAGGTTCATCGGGAGAAACAGAGCTATTGACAGTACAAGAATATCAGTATCCACTATTCCAAGCATCACTTTTGGCATCCGTGTGTTAATGCATGTGATACGTGTAACTGTAACAATAGCCTCTAACCAATTGGCATTAGGGTTAAAGTCCTTGCTCAGATCTTGTTACAGATCATCCAAGTCATTACATGGATGTCTCCATAATGAATGACGCGTTGCCCCCATTTCCAAAGTGAAGGAGAAAACTTCGACAAGGGTGATCCGCAAAGTAGATTTATTCGTCGAAAGACACCATTCAATATTAGCACTTTTAATGTAACTTGTAAGAATCCTTAGTTCCCAAGTCAGGAAAGACGACCTTGTTTACCATGCACTGCATTTTAAAATCGACATCATTAATTGTTTGCAAGAGCATGCAATCATTCATCCTGAAGAGGTTCTACAGCAAGAGAAGATCGGCATCATACGCTAGTCACAGCTTCGGCTGCGAAGAACAGTATTAATGCCACCATGTTGGACTTCCTATGTCTCGGTATTGTTAAGATCAGTGAAAAAATCATAGTTATTACACTAATCGGCAATCCAGAAACAACAATCATCTGTTGCTACAGAGCTACAAACGAAGAATGATCCTGATGTTGTTTACTCAGGTCTCTCTGCTATACCAGCACACAACTTTCCTATCATTAGAGGTGATTTCAATACCCATTTTGATTTAGCAAAGGTTACTTGGCCGTACCAGAAATCAAACAATTACGGTAAACATCTGGTAAGCTTCCGGGAGCAACATAATCTAATCGCTGCCAACATTAAAACAAAACCGCCCTTGCAGGCTAAGTGGTTCAAAAATACCTGGAATTGACAATAACCAGACTTTCATTGAAGCATGAGCTTTCCCTATAGCAACTCCTTGACATCTGCAATGAAACTCGAATGGTATTTTCCGTCTCATACCGTCTTAAAGAAAGACGATTTCCAGCAGCCTGGACTGAGGCATCATCAGCCTATCTGCTATCGCCGTAAAAGTCTACAACTCTTATTAATCGTATAACTTCACGCATTGCCATTGCCAAAGAATATATCCAAAATTGTTCACTATATCATTCTCTGCATCTGTACAAATATGGTACCAGTACGATGGTCAATGGTTTCAACCATCTGCAGTACTATTAGCCATTGTACAGACACGTCAGTCATGCTTGACTTTTTTACTCCTTTGGCCTAAAGAAAGAACATGTGATATTTCATTGCTGATGTATTTTGAAAATTTAATCTCCCTTGTGAAACACGTGACCTCAATATCTCAAATTGCACACGGGTTCCAAGGAGGCACCTTGTGGATTCTTTAACTAGACACTCGGTCTATTATTTTCAACAATAAAAATGCATTAGTACGCAACTTCACGGCTATATTATGGTCTTCAATGAGGACTCTTGCCGACTACCGCTCTGGCCAATGACCTCTTGACACCGGCTACTCAAGGTGTTGTTGAGCCTGGTCACACGCTGCTGAGGGATAGAAGCACATTCCTCTTTAAAAAACCGTGGCAATTTATCCAGTGTACCCTGTGCATTGACATGGGCATACCCAGAACGCTTAAGCTGGTCCCACAGATGCTCAAGAGGATTGATGTCTGGGGAATTTGCAGGCCATACCATTCGTTGGAAGTCATCGCGAGCCAAGAATGCGATGACTCTCCTTTCGCTGTGCTGATGGGCGTGTCGTCCATTAAAACAAAGACATTACCTTAAGCAGCAACTCATGGTGCCTATGTGGATGAAGGATTTCCACGACATACCGGTCAGAATTAAATTACTGGCGATCTCATAAGTGCTATGAGACAGTTAAAGTCAGAGCTTAACTAACAAGTGTGTTCGATACAAACCTACTGCACAACTAAAAAACAAATCAGTGAGACAGTTTGTGTCATAAATGAAAAAAAAAGGGTCATTTTAATTATAATATTAGTCATAATATTCACTATTAAAGATTTGGGACTTCGTATACAGAGCATGGTATCTAAATGAGCGTGCCAAATTTAAAAAAAATCTGTACTTACGCCGATTTTTTATTTTTATGTAAGAATACTCAGGGTCTTGCTCCCTTATGACTTAAAATGTGTTTGCATTGTGTGATATTTCAATCAATAATTAACTAGTTTTACTTAACCTTACATAGATAGGGTATTAAGTAGTTTAGTAAACGTTCTTATGCAAACAATAAAATTATTATAAGCATTCATTTCGATACAAAACATATATTGGGAACTATTGCAAGAGGTTAAAATTCAATTGGGATACTATTGTATTAAAGAGAGACCAAGTCTGAACATTTCCAGAAAAAAATGCCCCATTTTTTTTGTTTTGAAACATGCTTGCTGACTCTTTCGGAATGGCTTAAACAATGTATCAAAAATCGCACCTGAAGTGAATAAGCAAAAACATCGTTTTTATAATAAAAATGATGAGTTTCGGATTTTCTGTAGTGCTCGACAGAAACTCCGAGCAGCTTTTCTATAGAGCCAATTAGGACAGCAGGCAAGTTTAATTAGTGTGCGGGACGAGGTTTCTACAACCAATCAAGTGCAATCCTCGAAAAATGTCCTTGTGTTCTTTTACGGTTTTGAGAACTTACAAAATGTAAGGTCTTTGTACAATATGTCACGTATCTAGATATTATGTTTTTCAAAATTGAATATAAATTTAATCAAAAATCGTTGTGTATAGTTTCTTAACCTTGATGTATGGTCCTTAACTTAGGTATTGTTTTATCAAACCTTTTTTGCAAAAAAAAGTAATGTTTGACTTCCAACAAAATATATCCTGAAAGACTATGACTAAAAACTATAATTCAGGTACGAATTCAAGTAAAAGCTCAGGCTAAAACGCTTTGTTTTTGAATAGCCTGAATGTCATGTTTTCAGTAGTTTCTTAATAGTACGAAAGATAATTTTTAGTTTTTAAAATTCAAGTACAAATAGGTGATTAGGTACTACCGAATTTCCCATAATTTGGAGAACTACTCTTTTTTGAATAATTCATATAATTCTGGAAATGATGGAAATTTGAAAAGGATAATAGATATTCTCCTACACAAAATATGTCAATCTGTATATATAATTGAGTTGGCTCTACAAGTTTTGATTCCGATGGCAGGAAGACATAGTATATTCAGCCAAAGATCTGTCATAGTAAAAGGATTACATGAAAACTATACTGTTAGGTGCGTTTTCAAATGTATTATAAGCAGCGAGATGAGTCTTAATATGCAACTCAGGCCTCCCTTTGTATATTAATAAATTATAAAAAAATTAATGCCCACAAGTCAATGTACAGTGAGTGTAACAGCTGTTAAGATCTACTAAGCTAATAAATATTGAAATAATTCGCCTTTGTCCGGTGTAGTTGAAGTTGTTCAGATAATTGTTCGTAGGCTTCCAGGACCGCAGACCTTTTCTCATATAGGCTACGAACGATTTCTAATCGGAAACTGTTTTGATCGCTCGCTTGAGAAGCTTATATTTTTCCCGTTTCCTCACACACAAAATCTGTAGGATGATATGGTGGGATATGTTAACCTGAATGCATTGTTAGGTCGAGATTTCCGACAAAAGTGACTTAAAGCGGCACTGGCCAGTTTCACCAACCTTGAAATTTCTTCAATTGCTCTCAAATTATAGTCTAGGCCATTGGAAGAACAGAGATCTATTTACACATAAAAATAACATACCCCAAAAACAGATAGGGGGCGGGGGGGGGGGGGAAACATTGATCATGAGGATACAGACATCCATGTAAGTTGTAGGCCAACTTTTAAGTTTTACCATAACTTGAATCAATCAAATGTGATATACATGAATATTTTTGACTCGCATCCCTGATATAAAACACAAAGTTATAACCGACCAAACAGTGTGCATAGCGTGGGAAATGCATACGGCGTGCGGGTTATTGTGTTAAACGCCATTTGGTTGTCGCTGAATTAACGGTCGACGGCGGACGTTTAAATTTTAAAATCGATCTGTTACCCATAAGGAAGTGATTTGGCTAACACTTAAGGACCAAGGGGTTTTACTCCCGTTGGGCCCAAGGGGGGGGGGTGGTCCATGGGACCCCCCACAAGGAAACCACTTTCCCGAGGGAATTTTGCACGAAATTTATACACATGTGAAGGTCATAAGACAAGCCCAAATCAGCAACAAAAAATGAAATTCGTTATTTGGGCTGCAAATTAGGAGGCCAAAAACATTGTTTTCAAAACACGAGAAAATGGAAAAAAGGACGGAAAATTCAAAATGAGCCTTGCCCTTACACCAAACATTTTGAAAATATTTTATGTGATATCTATTCTAGAAGACCAAAATTACATATATTTAACACAAAAAACTAGCAGTTTTAGGGAATCCTGTATTTTTACGGACTGTTGACAAAATGCACGTCATTTTCCATAGAGTTTGTACCGTAACGGTTTGGCAACATCCATGATACATTGTTTTGTTTCAGCACATAAAGGGTTAATTTTTTTTAATGTTACTAATAATTTGTTTACTTACATGTATGTGTGAACTTATATTCAGCAAAAAAAAGTTGCCTTTGGTTTTGGTTTCTTATTCTTATTTTAAAAAGATTCTGAATGACTTCCGTAGTGCCAGGGGGGGGGGCTCCAGGGACCCCACTAATTAACTCATTAAAGGCTGGCGATTTTATTATTTTGTTGAAAAGAAGAGCCTTTAAAAGTCAGACAATTACCCCCCAACAAAATTTCGGCGAACATAACACGCGTTAAGCGGCCAGCGCGAAAACAAATTTGGGGGTCCCTAGGGAACCCCCCCCCCTTGACGTCACGTAAGTGTTAATTCAATTCGGGTCGGCCCCCCCCTTTGTATATAAACGCCTTACAACCATGCAAAAATCGATTGTGAAAAAGTTGAGGGCGCCACTATTTTTCAAATGTGCATGTCTCTTGTAAAGGATCTTGAATTTTGATGGATTGAGCTTTTATCTTAGTGTTGCTGAGATTTTCATAGCTCTTTTAATTTCAAATGTTTCTAGAATCGCTGGTTCAACGGGTAAGATCGACATCAATTTCCAAACATGCACTACAAAAAAGTGTTGTTCAAGAGTTAAAACGTTGTTTAAGAGTTTAAACAGTTGTTTAACGGGTGACTAAACGACTATGTTCAGTTCACCGTTAAAATTGTTTAAACTTTTTTTAAACAACGCGTTTGTGCAGTGTGGAGTGTCCCCTGTCGTTCTCTTGTGTGCTGTGATAAAAACTAAAATGATATGATGGGCCAAGGCTGGTACCTGTGGAAACGTAACCGGAAATGTTGCCAACGGATATGTATTTTACATTTCACCCTTTGTTGTCTTTTTCCACCTTTGCTGTTCAACCGCAATGAAGTCACCACACACTGCAGATAGATGGTGGCATCCCATGCTTAGATTAGAAGGCACGATATGATCGATGACATCAAATGCCTTAGTAAAATCTGTGAGTACGAATGGACTGGATGGTGTAATATTTCTCATATTCTGTAACTAATTGGTGCTAACTCTGGTCAAGTGATTAATTGACATAATACCAATTCTGGTTACCACCGGGGTGGTTGTCCTTTCCATATTCGGTATAGTTATATTTTTTTTAAACCCTTCCTTTAAATTTTCTACTACTCGAAGGTGGTGTCAATTTAGGGTGTTGTTTTTGGAGAGAGATCTCGTACATCATTGAGTACGAGAGGAAATATATTACATTACTTGAAAAGGGTGTGACGGGGGGGGGGATCATGAGTGCGCATAATCGCACTAAATAGTGTTTATTCTAATGGCGGAAATATCAAGATTTCTTTTGTTCGGATGGGAGCTTAGTTCATAGTAACTAGAGCATCCCAACAAATGAAGATTCTGCCAACTTCCCCCACGTTGGGTGTATACTGGTGGTGGTACGGAACTCCAAGAATGGCTAAAACTATATCAACAATCACTGCAGTGCTAATTGCCAAACTATGTTTACCGTAAGTTCTTTTCAATGACCCAGTGGTTATAAATTCGGATTTGTATGACAGAGGATATGCTTATTTTGTTCATATCCCCTTTGAACAGACACTTGTTTTATTCCACATTTGGCATGGTTGGTTGTATTTCCAATCGTATTTCAACTTCTAGTGGGAGGGAGAGAGAGAGGAAGAGAGCGAAGAGAGAGGGAAGAGAGAGAGTAATTATCATGGTAAAGATTCATCCATCTGATTTCGTAGTGTTACCTAAAAAAACAAAATTCAAATAAATAATAGTCCTATAATCTTAGACTGTGAGATAAGAGCTGTAAGGGTGTAATTCAAGAGTAGACCATAATATGGAGACCTTCCCTTCGTCGCCGCTGAGACAGCTCCTGATTACTTGGTACTAAGGTTATATCTTCTTGACCTTTCTGAAAAGGATAGATGATAGACAATAGTTCTCTGGTCCATATTACTACTCCGAACATAAATCTTACCACTCATTGGCGTTTCAGAAACTGATGGTACCAGTTTACCAGTACCGCTTGCTTATAAGAGCTAGCAATAAAACAAGGTTAAGCCTCGTCTTGTCACTTTTACGATTAAGCAGCGCAAGTTTTTGGGCAATGGTTCGGAGTTGGCCGGTGGAATATTTAGCCATGGGAAAAGAAAAGAAGGCTTTCAAATTGACCGCTCTTGGGGTAATGCAAGTAAAACGTATTTTGTAAAAAGAAGACACACTTCCCCTCTGCAATATTGCCTTTAGTGACCTTTTTTAGCATAACGGTATCTGCTTCCCTGGTTATATCAGCAACGGTGTGTCTTCTTTGTCTTTTTATCTCCTTCGAATCTGGTTATAAATACGAATGGTACTTCAAGACTTGAGCCTTATTTTTGGTCCAAAGGAGCGTTTCCTGAGGGAAAATCCCATTGCTTTTGCAACTCACAGAAAATAGGCACAATATAGGTTTTGACTTGCTACAGGCTGTCAATCCCTTATACTGTAACACATATCAAAGCAAATGAGGTGAAATCAAAGCATTTGGAAGCCTATGTGTTACTCTTTCAAATGCTATGGATATGAATGAGCCTATTAAATGATGAAAAGGCTTTTCTCAATTGTACTGTTTCTAGCAGTAGTGGTGGCAACAGCAGTAGTAGTATCAAAATAATTCATCGGTTTCATTATAAAGACCTGAGCTACAAGCTGTCCACGAGTAGTCTATTTCTATATTCAATACACCATGGTAGAATTTTCTAGCATACCAATATGTAGGCCAAGCCCAGTAGGAAATCACGGTATTTAGGATATATGTGGATGTCAGAAAACCAAAACCTTTGACATTTGTGATTGGAGGTATTTAATTTAGTTGTTACTTCTTATTGCGGTCTACACAAAATGTTGAATATCTTAAAAATTTAACCATGGTCTTCCGAAGGGGGTTTGGTTACCATCACCCCTTCCAGATTTGTTTTCACCCTATAAATACCCCCATTTTATACCGCCAAATGAATTGTCAATTGAGGTTTTATGTTCCTTTTCATGCAAAAACAAGCTCCGACCGGGTATAGGTGATGTACATGGTAATTCTAAAGTGATGGATGGGTAGCAACCACTCCCTAGGGAGAGAAGTACCAACATGCCTAGTATGACTTCAGGAATACCACACATACTTGATTTTGGTACCATTGGATAGCTGTGGTCCTCTTTGTTCATTTGATACCACAATGAGTACCAACATGCCTAGTATCACGTCAAAATGACATCATAAAGTTCTCATTGTAGGAAAACTGTCAATTGCCATAGACGCACCTGAAAAGTGACAAATATTAAATTTTCATGCAGGTTTGGCTCTAAATGATAACAAATAACGAGTTTGTACGTGGTCTGTAGGGCGTTTAGTGCAAAATGTTTTCGAGCTAGTTAAATTGCAAACTATCACCTTTCCACCCTATATCCAGTATTTTCATACTTGCCTGTACTTTTGACGTCATAATGGGAATGTTTGTACTTTGATACCAATGGAAAGAAGAAACTCTAAGTTATCCTGTGGTACCAGATTTATTGGAATTGGATGTTTGATAAGGACAATCAAATGGGTGGTAACCACCGTTATTTATGGTGAAACACTCAAACATTACCTATCTTTATTTTTATACTGACCGTTTCCGTTTGTGTTTTTTTCAGATTAAAGACACTATCAGTGATTTGCTAAATCAGAAAATCGAAAAAATCATAAGAAATCAGATTTGCATGTCTGTAAACAAGTTATAGGTATCCTATCAAATCCTACAACATGATTAGGACAGAAGCAACCTAATAAGCGACAAAATCCAATATTTTAGTCATTAGTGTCCGAAGGACACTAACTTCAGCACGTAATTCATGGAGATTCGTATCTTTGAATCGCTGGCCGTTTTCTTCCTTTTCTGTCAATTCTTCAGTTGGAAAAGTAAGTTATGAGAAAAAATTCTAAGGCTTAGTCTTCATGTAAAGCTTTTCCTGACAAATTTCAAATGATTGGCTCTTTTGGATAAATCACTGAAGTGTCTTTAATGATGAAAGTCATTTATAATTGCAAAGAGGAGAATGTCTTCGCAATATCATTCGATCCTGCTCCCCAGTGTCCTTTTGTATATTTTCAAATGTTTTATTAACGTGAAGAGGATAATAATATAACATATTATATAAAAACAAGTAGGTATGTATTTTGGCCTTGGCAATAAAACAGGAAAATATGGATTGGAGCTGTTTATCAGTGAAATGTTCGAGCAATAATCAAGAGATTGCTATCTTCATACACAATTTCGAAGCCTTACTTGCTTCTTGAATAATTATTTGTTTGCAAAATTTGTGGAAAAAAGGGGGTGGAGAGTTCATTCCATCCCTAATATTTTAAAAACGTCTAAAATGTTCTTCTCAAATGTATCGAGCAAGAATATTAGAATTGTTATGTTTCGTTCGTTCGTTCGTTTGTTTGTCCGTTCATTTATTCGTGTAGTTTTTTTGTTCGAAAATGTACAAATTTTATTTAAAAAAATGTTTACTTTCATCACATTTTGAAAATCAAATTCCCCCCAAAGGTCCGCTTTTAACACCCCCTTTTGGCTACAAACCTTATCTTCCTTAACCAATACACCCACCCACCCCGCCCGCTCTCTAATGTTGTTCTAACATTACCGGCAAGATATGTTTTACTAAACTTTGTTTTGGTGTATTTTAAAGATTTATTTTGATTATTCATCCTGACTATTTATCCCACAAAGTATGATCCATACAGTGTATCAAAAAGTCCTTGTAGAGAAAATGGAAAGGTTTTTACACTATAATCCCTAAAGATGACAATAATCGATCGATCATTCTTTTAGCTAAGAGCACAATTGTAAAACATGTCACCTGCAAAGCCAGTTTTAATGATTTCATTTCAGTTCAAACAAATCTGAAAAGACGCTGCTATTTACCTCCAAATAGAATAAATATGTAGAATTTGGGAACCGACCGTGGAGTTTCTTTCTCTCACTTTTTCGGCTTTCAGAAAATTGCTTGGCTTTTCTTAATGGTCGTGAGCTGGAGAGGAAGTTAACAGAGTTACCGACTTCTGATAATACTCTTGACGAGAGATCTGAGGTAATTAAAGAATGCAATTATACGACAAATGTTACCACAAATTTAAGCGCTTGTTGATCTCAGCATGTTAGCACGAATTGAAGGCCTGTATCTGTTACAAGGTATTCATTAATTCAACATTAATTTTCTTTAAGTCTATGAATACGAATAGTTTTGTTAAAGCCAACAACTTCAAATCACAGATGCATGTACATTTATCATATACGACGCATTAATTGTATACATCTTTGAACTACATTAATCATAAACACTATTCTGGCACATCCTTGTTAGGTTAGTTAAATTTTGTACCTAGGGTAGCATTTAGATTAAACACATTCAATGACATGAAGGGACGAGTGAGTAGTTCACATTTTAGCCCATATGGAATATTTTTTCGGGGAATGGATGTTTACGTGCACATTCATTTCAAAAATATATTTCTTGCAATTACTTTAAAAATATTCGACTAACGAAAATTGCAACCGGCATGAACGAAGTGTTAGAACGTACAACATACATCGAAGTGGACAAGGGGATTATAAGGACCCGCAAATTAAATTTGGCAGTGTTACTTACTAACGATATACTTTTTCATCTTTTGTATGTTCCCAAACTGTGGATACGCATCTTTACATGAAAAAAAATAAAGCAGGCCCCATTATAGATAATTATTATGTATGGAATCAAATCTGAGAAGCGTCGTTCAAAGGTTGTGCGTTGACTGCGATGCAGCTGCACTCGACCTAGTAACAAGCGTCATAGTAACGTAAATACATTAGCGCGATGCCAATACAGTAGAGTCAATTGCACTTTTGTTGCGGCTACGCTCGGCGCAAATACTCACTGCGATCGGCGCAGGGCGATCGTTGTCTCAGATTTTCAGTCCAGACATTAATAGTGCAGAGCCCTAGGACCCCTTGTTTCATTCACCAACAGAAGGAAGTGTCAGAAAAAAAACTTTTAAACAATATTATGAAATAATGAATATTTTCCTGTTTAAGTATTGACATATTCATGTAAGTAAATTTAAGCCTTAAATAACGATATAGCATTCAGTACCCTTATATCGTCGGCCGCGTGACTATCGACATTTTGGACTTTTTTGGCGAAAATTTGGCAAAATACGTTGTTTCGTACTACTCTCTGCTAAAATTCCACCAATTTCAACCTCAAAGTGTCTAATAGAAAATATTAATTAACTAATTATGACGTATTTGCAAAATCTTAAGAACATCCATAAGACGTATTGGTCGAAAATCTATTCGGCACAGGCCCATAGCATCGTATGTGCATTTTGAAGCTTCGCCGTTTCACATAGTGACGTATGTATGCGACGTATTTTGTAGTCCACGGTAGATTTTGTCGTTTTAACATATAGTGACGTATTGCACCAAACGGTCACATAACGACATTATTGCGCGACGTATTTGCTATTTACACGTTGGTTGAAATTGCTATTGTCGTTTCACATAGTGACATATATTTTGACTTTGAACTTTATCTGCATAGACGGGGTGTCCCTTTGCTCTTCTTCTCAGAGTAATTCTCTCCATTCTGGTTTGCCCTTTGCAATAGAGTCGGCATTTTGGAGGTCCAAAGCCTGTGTTCATTGGGTGATCATGGTCTTTCCATCTTGATGGTGGGCGACCTGGCTTTCTACGCTTGTTGAAGTCGTGCGTATAGGCTTTTTGTTATGGTAATCTGTGTTCCGGCATCCTGTCCAAACCACTTCAGCCGTCTTCTGGTGACTGCATCCATGATGGTGCATGTGATGTTCAGACGTCTCTATTATCATTTCTAATTTTGTCCAGAAGGTTCTCTCCTAGGATGGACCGGAGGCATCTCATCTCAAAGCTTTCTAGATTTTGGCAGTTGCTTGCGCAATACCCAGGACTCTGCTCACCATAGGTGGCAAGGGGAGTATAAGAGATTGGTTCTATTCTGACTTTGAGCGATCTTTGAGTGATGGTCATGATTGAATCCAGATGGTAGTATTCCTGGTCTACCGAATGGCCCATGCTGAAAGTCTTGCTCGACCTTGAGTGTCCTCCTTAACGAAGGCACATTACTTAAAGAAAGGACAAAAATCATTTACTTTGTCAATAGGTGTCTGGTTAAGGGTGTTGTCTCTGGGTCATCGGAACATGAATCTTGCATTAGATGGGTGATCTCATTTCCCCATTTGGCGCAGCTTGTTCCAGTTTTGCTGTGGATAGCTGTAACTTTTCAAAGGACCTTGCCTAGCAAGGTTGTGTCATCAGCATAACGAAATGTTGTTGATTTTCATCCTCCCATTGGATTCCGGAGCCTAGGTTGTGAACTCCTCTCATTACAAATTCTAAGAAGAGATGAAGAGGCATGGTATAGAAGGCCCCGTCTCACCCCAAAAGACTTCGAACTCAGTCAGTGAGTTTCAGTCACCATCTGAGCATATGTTGTGCTAATACATCTTTGCAATTAGGTCTACAAGCTTGCGTCTACTCCAATTGACTTAGAGACATTTTCTGTTAAAAAATCGACCAGCCGAAATGGACAAAAAAAAGTTGTCAGCAGACCTTAAAAAATGGATTTTCTTCAAAGTTCGTGTATGAATAGGTCTTAGGTCGGTACTTGTATCATGTATTAAGATTTGAAATAACTCAAAGTACGTTCCCAGGACGGTAATTGTTGGGTAGACAGAGAAGGTGGTGTTGGTGGGGATGGTACTGTGTAGAACTTAAATTGAGTTTGGAGCTTTGTATAGTATATTGAGTTAGGCATGTTGCCGGAAAGGTTTGTACTTTTCCATTTAAATGAAATCTAGCAGTGACCAAATAGAATGCAATTTTTCTAAATTAAGGTTCACATTAGTTACATGTGAACCTATTTTGTTCTTTTACTTGTGCAGCCTGGCAGGGTCAACAGTGGTACATGTTTCAAGCACCCCCACTCCATCTTAGGACTAGCCTCCCCCAAACTACATGCAAATGATGTGTAACAACGCATAGGTGAATTAGAACCCAGTGCCTCAATATTTCATTATGGATGTTCCCTCTACCAAGGCAACACCTCACCTGTCCCACACCAACCTCCAGGATTCCCATCACCCCCCAACCCACTCAAGCCCCACTAATCCTAAAACCTACTCCCCCCACCAAAAATCCCCAAAATACCTACCTTAGGAAGTTTTCAAATGCATGGATTGTTGAGCTTATGTTTTGCCAATCTCTGGAGACACGGCCTATTTGACTCTATACAACATAATGTGATAGGCACCAATTTGGCACCCACCCACTGCACCCACTCAAAACACCACCCATTCTAATCCCTACCCCCACTAGCTCAACAAAGTTCCCCAAAATACCTACCTACTCTTTTTATAGATCTGGTTAAATGTGACACAAAAATTGGCAAATTTGACACGGATATTAGTTCGCCGGGAAATCACAAAATTTATTGGTTCAAAAACGAAATGGAAAAATATGTGTCAAATGAAATGACACAGAAAAAGTTTTAGAAATCACTCCAAATCCGAATCGAAATAAAAAAATTTGTGTCAAAAAAAGAACGAAATTAAATAAAACAAGGTTCAGTATCAAAAAACTGAATAATTTCCGTTCAAATTGAAATAGATTTTATGTCAAATTTTAACACATTTGGAGGTTCAAAATCAATCGGGAAAAGTGACACCAAAAAGAAAATATTACACAATGCAAAATTGGGGACGTGTGTAATCATGTTTATTCATGCAAAACAGTGAATGGAACACCGTATATGTATTGTGCATTAAAAACATGAGAATGCAGTGCATTACTTGCCACTAAACAAGTGCCATAAGATTTTTCCTGTCAAACAATGATCCGTGGTGTTAGTTGATCTTAGGATCACATGTCAATTATACAGTCTGCGAATAAACAGTGGACAACCAATCACAACGCTTGCGGTTTGATTGATTCGGAACGTTTGTTAAGATTTCTGATTTATTTCCGATTGGAAAAGAAAAAAAGTTTCAACTTTCCCACCTCATAACGACTAATAAATTGGTCACTCTGACACAAACAAGTTGTCAAAATTAAACGACACGGAAAATTTGACCACATTTCAATTTCAATTAATGAGTTGATAGGGGAAATTTGACAAGTTTCAATAACATGTGAATTGTGATGCTAAGGTTATGACAAGCTCAGGAGAAAATAAACCTCTTTGACTATTATATAAATGATGTGGTAGACCATCAAGTTCTAACGAACCCACCACTCACAACTCGCCCATCCTTATTCCCACTCCACCAAAAAATTCCCAAAAAATACCTTGGGAAATTTGACGACAAGTGTTCAAGAAATGGATTGTGAGCTATGTTTTGACATACCCTTTCAGAGAGATTTTGGGTTCAAATTTGATTATTGATATTTTACCAACTGATAAATATCATCATTGAATATCAAGGGTGAAATTAAAAAAATTGTTTGAAAGGCGATAAAATTATATCATTTTGTAAATTTTCATTGGTAAATTTGACCAAAGATGTTTTTAGGGGTGGGAGGGGTTGGGCTGTTGTCACTCTAAACGTGTGGAAAGGACTCTTTTGCATTTAGAGGGCAGATAAGCCTTGTTTTTTCTAAAACCAGGTTTATTGA
Source organism: Ophioderma brevispina (assembly GCA_023653785.1). Lineage (NCBI taxonomy): Eukaryota > Metazoa > Echinodermata > Ophiuroidea > Amphilepidida > Ophiodermatidae > Ophioderma > Ophioderma brevispina. The sequence goes on along the minus strand of JAMKCH010002896.1, from coordinate 41,822 downwards.
TTTGAAAGAAAATCTTTTGATAAACTTATTTTCTCGGCCGTGCTTAATTCAGATGAAAAGCCGATGTTTTACTCTTTATTGTTACTGTACGTCATACTGCCTTATGACAGAGGTTGCCACAAAAAGAAAAATTTTCTTTTTGACCCGCGAAAAACCACTAAACCATGTTTTCCGTGATTAAACCTGGGTTGTAAATAAAATATACCAAGTTTATCCATCGAAATGCTATTTTAAAAAAAAAAACTAGTTAACCGGTTTTGATGGAACAAGTCCAGAGTTTAAAAAAAAAACCTTGCCATCGAATGAATAAACCTGTTTTTTTTTATTTGAAAAAAAAAGTTTAACTAAATCAGTCGAAAAAAAAACGTTGTTTAGGATTCTTGATTTAAACTTTATCGGTTCATACTGTTTTTAAGGAATTTGAGATGAAAATGGGGAAATTAAAGGGACAAACGTATAAACTGGTTACTTTTTGTATTTTTCTTGTTGTAGGGATTTAGAGCAAGAGTTGTTTCAAGAATATAGCAAAGCATCGGATGGGGATGGTAGTTTATCAGCATTTTTTATGGGTACCGTCGGACTCTTTTACATGGGAGGGCACTCTGACATTTTAACTGAGAAAGAAATTATATAGTGAGCTATTGTACATGAACTAAACGGCAGGCTTGCTAAAAGGCTTGTATTTACAAGTCATTTCAAAGAACATCAGCGCAGTTGTGTTTGTGCATTTTTGTGGACCATCTAAATGAAGGTATGGTTCTATTTCAAAATCTACCAGTTAGAATGGCTTTTGCTCATTTAACGAGTATCAGATATTCAATGTGGGTCAGCATCCAAGAGAACGCAATGTATGTGACTGGCAACTTCTAATAAGCTGAACAAATTGAGTTTACCCCCCCCCCCAAAAAAAAAGAAAGGTTAACTACTTGGAATAAAGTTGTAAAAGTGCGTTGTGGAAAATTAGAACATTTCGTGAAAGATTGCTAATGTCAGGTGTCTACCGTCCTCTCTAAACTACAAATTTTGCGGTTACCTCAAGCTTCTGAATAATATTTAAAAACAATCTTAATATGTTCACCTTCAGAAACTTAGAGAAAAGGTGGTGAAAAAAACCCATTAGTTTATGAAGTGTAAATATCATGAGACTAGTGTTTTTTTTTTCAAACATAGTGTTTGCCATGTGTAATTCTGGCAACACCGTTACACATATAGGTGGTAAGTAAAAACTTTTGAGTACGATTAGAGAATTATCATGAGTTTTCATTGCCTCTTTGCTCGGTAGAAATCTTAATATTACAAAATTAATGGTAATGTTGCTATTTTAAGTACTGCACGCTAGATGTAGAATTCCTGCAAAAAGTCAGTTTTCTGGCAAACACTGCTCGTCAATGTTTGCATATCCCCAAGTTCTTTTTATTTGTGAAACATAGACCAACATCATATGTACCCACAAGTAAAAGCCTACTATCCAACAAAGCTGTTACCTTGGAATTTCATGACTTTTAAAAAAGGTCATTTTCAGGTAATCCAAAAATTCTGCAAACCACCCCTATTTTGGGGATAATGGTATCTTCAACACACAGCCGTCTGTAAACGGTTTTGAAAATTTTGAAAAAAAGTTTAAAAGATAGTTTATAGATATACTACAAACTGTTTATGTTGTTAATGCATGTTTTCATTGGGGGTGCGGTGGATTCAATTCAGGAATTTCAGGCTTCAAAAAGTGTGAAATGGCAAATATAGGAAAAAATAAGTGTTTTGGTCGTAATCATGGCAAGGAGTAAATCATTTCATATTGGTACGTGATCAAAGCCTTCCATGTTGAAAATAGAGGAAATCTATTTTTGAGGTCTGCCACCCTTGGGTCGATTTTTACAGAAAATGCTCTTAAGCATGTCCAGAGTGCCTCTCTCAAATGGTTATCAAATGCTGCTTTAAATCTAACCACGTTCCAGGGCAGTGTACGAATGGCGGCTTTCTTTGGCCTTCTCAAGCACTTGGCGAACAATAAATACAGCATCAGTAGTACCTCTTATAAAACACTTTGTTCCTCTCCAAGGTAATCAGTCATCTATGGTGTCCGATCCGGTTCAGGATCAATCTACAGAATACTTTCCCTGGATGGAAGAGTTTAAAGTAATTGCTCGATAGGTGCGGGAATATAGTTTCTCAACTTTCTTGTATACTGGAGTTATCAGTCCCTTGCTCCAGTCTTCTGGAATTCCCCTTTCTACCCAGTCAATGTTTGATTATTTTCACACAGAGCTGTCTCATAGCTGGCCACCGGCTTTCAGGGTTTCAGCAGAGATTTTATCCCACAACAAGCTTTGCTATTTTTCAGTTTCTTAATGGCCTTTCACTTCCTCTATGAGAAAGGCATGCCCTGTGAGTTAGGAAGTGCCAGGTTCTGTGATGGAGTGAAGTACTTCATCTCTGGGGAATTCAGAGTTGAGATGTTTGCTTGAAGTGTTCTTCACAGCACTTCATTAATTGATATGGAGCATTTTGAGGGACATGTTTGTCTTTGGCAGATGCTGGCACTAGTTGAGCTATTTCAATCGCTATAGTCTACGGACACACTTGAAGAGTTATGGCTGTTGTCCAGCTATGTGCCTCTTCCATCTCTTACTTACTTTTTTGAGAGTTACTTTTCCAGCTCTTTAACTTGATATCTGACTCATTGTTCATTTGGAGAGTAGTTGGACGATTATGTGCAGTTGGGTTTGTCTCATTTGGGATCCTTGCTGTCCTCTTTGATACATGCCTTTTTACGTCTTCAGAGCTCTTATTGCCGGGCCCTTTTCACACCCCCTGTTTCCTCTGTATTTATTGGTTGTTTCCTTATGAAGGTGGTCCATCGCCTTCCACACCATTTCTTCTAATGGAGAGTGGTCCAAAGCACCAAACCTATCTTGCACAGAATTCTGGCAATTGTGGGTCGCTGAATCGAGCTGAAGTCATACTTCTTGGGTACCGTTGTTATACGTTTGGTTTTGGTATAGGTATAAATTTCACCTAAAGCCAGCAACAGGTGTGGTCTTTGAACCGACATCGGGCTGAGCAGTAAGCTCTGCAGAGTTGAAAGGTTTTTTCAGTTGACCAGTTGGGTAATGATGAAGTCAATCAAGGTGTTATTATGACCACATGGAGATGTCCATATTGCCTTTCTACACTCCTTTTGTGGAAGAAGTATTGCATACAAACGTTGTGGAGTGTACAGAACTCCAGGAGCCTTCTCCTCTGTCGTTGATTTTCCAAGTCCTATCTACCCATGTGGGTTTTTTGTACTGCCTGGTAATTGTCCTAGTTTGGCATGAACTTCCCCCATCAGGATGAGGCGTTCTTTCTTGGGGATTCTCTGTATGTGGAGCTGCGGGAGTGTCATAGAAATGTCGCTCTCTGTCTCACTGTGTTCAGATGGGGGGGCATAGACCTGGATGATGCTTACTACTGCATTCCTTCATATTAAATTTGGCTGTGATAATTCTGGGTGAGTTGCGACGATTCATTGCTTGCCCAACAGGGAGAAGCTTTTTTGGGATATCATGTGATCCCTACTCCAATATCTGCAGATGATCACTTCTGCTAGGGACAGTAGTAGGATAGTAAATTTCTTATTTATGAGGGTCTTCTTTTTTCCATTCAGGTGTGTTTCCCATAGACCCCAGGATGTCATATCAAACCTTTGGCTCCTCAGGAGAATTTACCAATGACCTCATTTTTGCAGTGTTTCACGTTCAAATTACCAATATTTATGCTGTTGGAGCTCCCTTTTTTGGGGGTACTGCTCTACAGTAGCTTTCGTCAGATCGCTTACTTACATTTGTTGGTGTTGATTTTTGTCGACTTTTGGCTACTTACGCTGAATTTTTGTAGTTTCCTCCGCTTTCCTTCATTCTTCTTAAAAGGTTCCTTCTGGGATGATTCTTCGGGTACCTGTGGGGGTGGCCACCAATCATCCGGCAGATTCTCAGCACCCCTGCCACTCTGTTGCCAGCGAGCAGCCACCGGGACTCGGGGCCTAAAGGGGGTCGACTTTCATTTTTGGCGTTTACTCATTAAGAGTGCTTGACCTGATTTTGACTACTTACTGGGCACACGGCCAATGACTTCCCAGTCGGGTGAAATGTGGCATTACTGAACTTACAAAGGTGGGTAGCCACCGGACCTCTCATTTAACATATGATTAAGGGCCACCATAGTTGGGGTGACCTAAATACCTATGGACCCTACTTAACTCAATAAGGAGATAAAGGAAAGAACAGAGAGAAAGTATAGGTCACAGTACAGTTGGCAACCAACACTGTTTTGCGAAAAGACAAAAGAGAGGTGGAGGATGTTGTCTCCATTGTGGGAAAGTCCTGAGACAACCTCCCCCATCTCCTGATGTCCGTGTGGGGTTGCACCTTCACCGCCATACTAGGGATATGTGTCCTGTACCCAGATAGGCATCACTATAATTGAGTCGTGATTATCACGAGGATCAGGCGCCTCTAATCCTAAATGGGATCAGAAACATAGTATCCCAGACAAAACCCTAGAAGCCAACCTGCCAAATCAACCTAATTGGCTCATCTGTCGAGCAAACCAGATTGATTTCACCTATCCTAGACCAACGGGTGCGAAAAAAGATGGATAGAGATGAAAGGAGGAAAGTAGGTAGAGTAGGTACGGAGCACCCAGAGGGATGAGAAATCCCACGTGGGGGAAATCCAGCAACAAGCATGTAGAGGGTGCAGGCATTACATGTTTTAAAGTGTAGGTTGTATTATAGGTGCTGGCAAAGGTTATTTTAAGTCCCCGGCACCTAGGCCTGTGCTCCTCCTACCTTTATTTCAATATTATTAACATATTTTTTCGCATATCTAAATTAATTGCAAGTTGATTAGTTAAATATATTTGAAATTAATTAAACTATTTGGCGATTTTCGCTAGGTTTTAATTGGAAATATTTGTTTGAAGTAACAGAATAGAGAAAATTAAGATAAAGAACTACTTCAAAGCCCTTTTTCTAGAATGCGTATTTTGCGAATTACGTCGCTATGTGCGAGGCCGACGCTTATTGCGATAGCATCACTTGCTTTTTGCAAGCTTCAATCGGTGTAAAAGGAGATATGGTCCGGCCCGGATTCTAGTCCGGGGCTCAATAGGATGACAAGGAAAAAAATAAAGCGTGAAACTAATGTTGCCTGAAGAGTCACTGAATCGATTGCCTATTGTTCACCGCTGTTATTGTTGGCGGACTGTGAGAACGGCGCGGGACCATATCTCCTGCCACACGACACTGTTACAAACCAGGGTTACAAGGCCGCCAAGTACCTAACAAAAAATATACATATTACAAATGAGATCATTTGTGTTCAATATCGGTAGATTGGCCCTTAGAAGCATATTACAACAGTTCATTCCAACCTATTCAAACTTTTATTAAATAGATATTGTGAAATACGTGGGTTTGTTAAAGTACTTAATAACAATAACGGAATTATAAATTGTTTGCATGAAACATATTTGAGCCTTATTGTTCAGAAGTTAAAATCAATGAACCTTTATGATGGTGTTGTGTTTTGATATCTAATGAAATCACAATCAATGAGAGAGCGAAGAGAATGCTCGAAAAAAATGCGCCCCCATTTTTGTTTTGATTTACTTTGAATGATTTGCTAAGGTATAAAGTTAATAAGGTAAAACATCGGTTTTATGTAATAAAAATGATTTCGTATTTAGTAAGGACAGAAACCCAAAAAGTATTCTATTGGGCCGCTAAGGATAGCAGGCAAGTTCAAGATGTAGTTTCAAAACCAATCAATGTGGAAAATTTAGAGATATTTAATCCTCGAAAATGTCCTGTGTCCCTTCAAAGTTTCACGAAGGCAGATTCTTAGAGCCTGTAGCTAACCTGCTCGTTATCTACAACTTTGTTATATGGCCTATTTCACAGAATGCAACCAAATAAATGTATCACAAACCTTTACCGACTGCGTGAGATTCACCGCCTTTTTCTTCATGAATAGCCTAAATGTCATGTTTTCGGCAGTTCCTTAGTAGTACAAAATACTAGACATATTTAAAATCCAAGATAAATAGAGGTTATGATACATGTAATTTTCTAGGACTACTTTAAATAATTCTAGAATATTATTAAGATTTTGAACATGGAGTTATATTTTTCTCTACTAAAAAACAGATGTTCAACTTTGTTTATAACATTATATAATTGGTGTTTTGCCTGAAGCTTTGATTCCGATTGCAAGAAGGCGACGAGTAATAGTTCAGGCAAAACCAATCTCCATGTAAAAGGTATTACATGAACTATAATGTTTGGTGCGAGCTCACATTGTTATAAAATGTTAACGGAAGTCAGAGGAAAAGAGGTCTAATTGATGCACTCAGTCTCCCAAAATGCTTTTTTTATATTAAAACGAAAATTAAAAAAATTGAATAAGAAAGGTCAATGTTAATCCACTTGTAATAGTTTGTAGATTTTAAACTATAACTATTCATGATTCTCAACCAGTAGGCAACGGGGTAGTGAAACTGGTTGTTATTTGACTCACAAAATCTGAAAGATGAATACGGATAGAACAAGAAATAGTTCGCAGTTTTGATGGTTATTGAATTAGCACCCCACGGTCTGGATCATCTGAAGTGTCTTTTAAATGTCTATGACTACGACCAGCACTCTGGAATAAGACTACATACTCTACGTACGAATGGGCGTAGACTTCATAGACAATGAGAAGCTCTTATTGCGCTAGCTCCAGGTTTTTTGAGGGGTTTTAAAACATAAAAAACCTCTCGGAGTTAATGTTCTCGTTTTCAATTCTTGTCGATTATCACTCCAAGTAATTTAAGATCATCAACAACGGAAAGTGATTAGAAACACAAACATCCATGTTAGGTCGAGATTTCCGACAATGGTTGACAGGAATGACATGGCCTTTTGATGGTGGATTGAACTTTGGTCATTGTTGCTGGAATTCAGTTCTTTGGAATTCAAACATTCTAAGTTGCTCCACATTAATCATGCTTTCACTAAGGGTCGATTGTCAGCATTATTTTCAACATGAAATGTCCCCTGGCATCCTGTTAAGCGCGGTTGATAATACTAAAAATGGGCAAATGGGGTCAACAGATGGTACCTTCGTTTAAATCACATGTATTTGCCAATCGGGAATACGATATACTTAATTTCACCCTTTGCTGTCTCCTAGAAATGAAGTCAACCACCCACTGTAGGATAGATGGTGACAAACCTATGCTCAGAAAGATTAGAAACGGCAGCGTTATGAATCGATGACATCAAATGACTTAGGGAAATCTGTGAGTCAGCCTACTTCTTGTTTCAGAACATCTTAGGAGACTATTAGGGGAACCTTAATGGATATGAACCTGTGGCTTTTATTCCATGAAGGGTTCGAATTCATAAGTGGTCAGAAAAGTGTGCAGATGGGTAAGGTTACGGGAACTCCCACTAATAGTGGTAAAACATTAATCCAAACAGTGAGTAGTTGGACATCACGTTACCGGTTGTTTTCATCAACCCTATTTTTAGTAGTTTTTGACTGGAAGCTAAAGATAATGGATAATGTCAATTGAGGTTGTGTTTTTTTTTTGGGAACGAAGGATGACATTTGTATTTTCCAATAACTTTCTTTGGCTAGATAGAAACTTTAAAAAAAAAAACCTGTCTACACCATGAGCCACCCACCTGTTATTTTCGTTACTGAACACCCGACCGATTCCTGTAAATGTGTACCAATGGATGCTTAGGGTTTCTTCTTTCATTGGTACCAAACTAAGCATGACGTCTATGTTGAGGAAAAGTAGGACGTACGACGGAAAAATCCTTGAATTTATAGGGTGGAAAATAATATATTTCGCACTGTTAGCGACTCAAACCACCTTAGATAGCCTCTTAAACGCTGTTTGTTGTCATATATAAAACTAGTCATTTTGCCCAATCAAAGTAGAGTCAAAACCCGCATGCACATCTGATTTTCATAACTTTTTGGCGAAAAATGACTTTTTTCCTGTGTGTGGGGGTCTATGGAAATGGCCAGTAGTTTTGCTGATATGGAACATGACATCAGATGTGACCTTAATGCTGGGCATGTTTGGTACTCATTGTGGTATATCAATGGAACGAGGAGGGACCGAGCTATCTATTGGTACCAAAATCAAGTGTCTGTTCCTGTGTTGTGTTAGGCATTGTTGGTAACTTCTTTACGGAGGGGGGGGGGGGGTGTGGTTAACCACCCCCCCCATCCACCTTGTTGGGATCACCCTGTATCTTACCGATACCCCGGCGGTGGATGTTTGTTTTTGGATTAAAAAGGGCGGGCATGCATTGACAATTACATTAAATAATTGGCACCAAAAAAAAGGGGTTTTAGCACAGGCCGAGGAAGGAAAACCTGAGGGGGGGGGGGGGTGGTACCACCCCCCCCTTCGGTAGATGGAGGGTTAAGGTTGGATACAAAATATTTAAGTCGTGGGCTTCTTGTTACATTAAACAACTTCAACTTTCCCAGAGCTAGTCATAAATCTATTGAAAGTAGTAGAGTGAGAGAGAGAGAGAGAAACATATCTTAGATTACACGAGTACGCATAATCGTACTCAATAGTGTTTATGTTTCTCAAAATTGTTAAATAGTATTAACAATCCTTGAAATATGACCTTTACCATCACTTGATCTTTGACATAGGTGTATCCCAACTCCATTCACATTTTAGGCGAGAGGGGAGACGAGGTGTATTAGAATGGCAAAGGTAAGCTGGTTTTATTGCTTCTATTTAAAAGATAAAATAGTCTATAATACTCGGCTGTGAGATAAGAGCTTAAGATGGGACAATATTCAAGAACAAGTAGGCGCGTACATGATGACTTCCCTTCTGGGACAGGACCTTAGTTTCTTGAAGAACGCTTGTGGCGTAATAAACTTATTAAGGCGCAGGACTCATGGTCATAAGACCATTGTAAATCGCGAGTTGTTCGAGCCCCGGCTGCAGTCAACGTGTTTGTATCTCGGGACAAGATACCTAATGTTATGTTATGGGGCATATTACAATTTATATAACAATAACAATAGGTGCATTGGCATTGGGGATACTGTATCATGTGACATACATATACATATTTGAGACTAGTTCCCAAAAATTTAGCGTGAGAGAAAAAAAGTTCCCATAAAAAGCTAGTTATTCCCCCTCACGCGAAATGCTTCATTTTTTGTGGGAACTTGTTTCCCTGCATTGGTACATCTTGCATCGCCCGTGCCCCACGGTGATTGATCTGCCCCGATCAGCGACCCAACCTTTGACACACATCGACATATCTTGCTTGAATTGCGTATTGACATTTCACCGCTGCGGCAATTCTGTTGAAATGTTGACTAAAATGGAGAAAATAGAAAGATCGATGCTGTAGATAGTACATACCGTAAAACAAATTTATATCTGGGACCCGTTCGAGCAATTTGTGGGAGAGAACCCGTTGGATTGAACCATGACTAAGGCTTGAGAGTTGATCGAACGAGACTTGGCAAGTTTTTCAAATGACAGAATATTTGTATAGGTTATATAAAACAAATATGCCTGTCTTCTAATATTCGTTGGAAATGGTGAATACCTCCCCTCGGTTGACTGAAAACGTGGGCCTCTTATATGTTGTCCCTGGGGGTTTTTGACCCGGAAAAAAGTATTGAAACTGATTTTGGCAACCAGATAAGCAGAAAGAATGCATCATTACAACAACATATCCAAAATCCCTTTCATAAAATCCCCCTTGGGGAATTTTTTTTATCCAAGTTGGCCGCCACAAAAAATGGCCCATCACATTAATTCGCTAGATCTCAGCTTTTAAAGTAGATATGTTGAAGATTTTTCGTAGTTGTTTTGAAATGTTTTTGGGGGTCAAAATATCCAATTATGTACAAATTCAAATCATGAGGGATTCCTTCACGGCCCCAAAATCCAAAATAGCCGCCATTTTATATAATTAGTTATATCTCAGCTTCTGAAGTATAATATGATGACGATTTTAATGTTTTTTGAATATGTTTTAAGGTTCAAAGATTTCAGTTTTTGTTTAAATCTAAATCATTGATGTTTTCCTTAACTCAGAAATCCAAAATGGCCACCAAAATGGCTGCCAATGTGCTGCCATTACATAAAATTATCTATATCTCATCTTCTGAAATAGATATAAACATGATTTTGATGTTTTTGAATAAGGTTTTAGGGTCACAGAATTCAATTTTATATAAATTTAAGTCATCCCATTTATTGTTTAGTTTATTCTGGAGTCCGAAATGGCTGCACTTTTCATCTGCTATCTCTGTTACTGAAGTAGAAGAATGTGCTCGAGCTGTGGGCAATCTTCCTGGCACTGAAGCACTGGGTCGCTCTGACCAGAGAAAAGGTGATCCTGGTCCGATGCGACAACATGACGATAGTGACCTACCTCAACAAGGAGAGCAAGGAGATAGTCAGGCTCCTAGAGTGGTGCAGGCAATGGGACATCGCTTTAATAGCGTTCCATGTACCGGGGGTGGAGAACGTCCTAGCGTTCTCCCGGAAGGGCATGCAATGTCAGGCGCCATCAAAGGTAAGGGGGTCATCAGTGGAATGGCACCTCCTGCCGGCAGTTTGCCGGTCAATATTCCAGAGGCTACAATGTCCCCACGTGGACCTATTTGCCTCCGCCGTGAATCACCAGCTTCCGGCATACTACTCATGGAGTCAAGATCCCAGAGCCGTGGGTCGGGATGCAATGGTGGCGGATTGGTCGGGGATTATTTGCCGATGCACCACCCCCCATTGCGATGATACCCAGAGTCCTCGAGAAGGTAGCTCGGTCCGACAATTGCCTGGTTCTGTTGGTGGCCACCATGTGGCCTGCTCGGCTGTGGTTCCCACGGCTTCTAGAGCTGCTAGTTGGGGACCCCGTCTTGCTCCCTCAGAGCGGGGATCTGATAAGCGGTCCTCCAGCTGACACGTCCGTCACGGAGCGTACCATCTGCGCTTTCAACCTGACTGTCTGGCGTATTTCCGTCAACAGTCCACTCAGGCGGGTTTTTCTGATCAGGCTGGCGCGCTCGCAGCTGCTCAGGCAAGGCGGAAGTCAACTACAGAATCTTACGATTCTCGACTCCGCCGGTTCTATAGATGGTGAGCCAATCGAGAGATAGATCCGCTGTCTACGTCTGTAGGGCAGACCGGGGATTTCCTAACAGAAATTTTCCATGAGGATTTGGGCGTCCAAACAGTCAGGTGCTACCGCACCTGAGGGTTTGGGCATCCAAACAGTCAGGTGCTACCGCACCGCGATTGGGGTGCTCCATCGGGGCTTCAGAGATGGCACTGACAGTAGTCTCTAATAACCCGATCCTCACGAATCTGCTGAAGGGCATGTTTTCGGTTCGTCCTCCGGTTCGATCACTCGTTCCGGAGTGGGATCTGCCGCTAGTGCTCCAGTTCTTAGCGTCTGAGGATTTCAAGCTACTGGAGAGGGACAGTCTCCTGGATTCATCTAGGAAGACGGCCTTTCTCGTGGCAGTCGCCTCCGGGCGACGGGGTTCCGAAATACATGACTTGTCCATTGACGAGGCTCACTTGCGGTGTTCGAAGGACGGCGTGTCCAGAATCAGACCCTGTCTTTCACACAACGCCCAGTGTTTCTCCCGGACCTGGCCTTGACTGCGGGATCGTCGGAGAACCCTGGTGCCCGGTCAGGGCACTAAAATGGTATCTCAAGCGTACCGAAGGGCTCCGGAAGACAAAACAGCTTTTCATCTCCACTGCCCTCCCTTCCATATGGTCCAGTAGCGAAGGACACAGTTAGCCGTTGGGTTGCCTCGACCATCCGTAGCGTACACCGATAACATCACGATTGGTTTGTCGGCTCTCGTGTTAGGTCCCATGATTTACGCGCTCACACCTCCTAATGGGCATTTTACAAAAGGCTCCTCGATCCAGGATATCCTGGACACTATAGGATGGAGCTCTGCAACCAATTTCCAGAGAGTTCATCTCCGAGACATTCTGGTGCAGAGGGGATGTTGCTACTGCAGCACTGTGTGCCGGTAGAACTGAGCGCAATCAAGAGCGAGACGGGGATACGTTAGGGCTGGTGCCTACCTCCCCTTACCTTCTTCCACCGCCTGAGACTACTGTGCGAAAGTAAGGTCGTGGAGGGTAGCTATCGAGAGCGCAGTGTATTTCCCTCTCAGAAGTGAGAGGGGGATACGCTAACGATAGATACCTACCCTCCGCGACCTTACGACCCTCCCACAATGTTTTTTCCACCCACAAGGTCTCGGGAAGGTTGTGTTCTACACAATATAGAGAAACAATTTGGGATAAGGACGATTCACGGCAGACGGACGGTATATTGCCCGAAAAATAGTGCGCGCTATCGGCGGATGTGGTATAGAGATCTCATTTGGGCCCGACCAGAAACCGCGAAAATAGTCTGCTCTTGATAGCTACCCTTCGCGACCTTACTTTTGCACTTTTTCCCACTGGTAATCTCAGGCGGTAGAAGAAGGTAAGGGGAGGTAGGCACCAGCGGTACCGTATCACCGTCTCGCACCGAGAGACTCACCCAGAGCTCTTGATTGCGCTCACTTCTACCGGCACACAGTGCTGCAATAGCAACATCCCCTCTCATAAACTATTTATTTATTTATATCTATTTATTTATTCATTATTTATATTCGCTGTTATATATTTATTTCTTCCTTGTTCTGAAGGTGAGATAAAGCAAATTATACGTAATGGCGGCCATTTTGGCGGCCATTTTGAATTTCAACATAAAGGAAAACATGGATAATTTAGATTTGTATATCAATGAATTCTTTGACCCCAAAAAACATAATCAAAAAGACTAAAATCATCAACATATCTACTTGAGAAACCAAGATATAGCTAATTATATGCAATGTCAGCTATTTTGGTGGCCATCTTGGATACAGAAATTTCCCCAAAGGGGATTCATGGGGATTTTGGATATGTTGTTATATGATGTATTTTGCATATCTGGTGAAAAAAATCAGCTCAATAACAATTTTTCCACGTAGTATGTGTATTTCATCTTCAGGGACTATACTACTACTATTTTGCCTAGGTGATAAATGTCATTATTATTATTATTGTTATTATTTTTATTACTTCTACTACAACTACTACTTTGGGCGGATAACTCCGATCCAGAGTTACTCCGAACATAAATCTTACCACTTGATAGGCTTCAGGAAAGTAAGTTGAGTTGAGTGTCGAAGAGCTCGTTGCCTTTGATGTAACGACCAAACGTGGCGGTCAAAACTAGATGGTGAGCTTGATGATAGAGTTTGCTAGTAGCTCTTTTAAGAGGCATCATACTAAAATTAGGTGAGTCGTCACTTTTCTATTAAGGGAGTAGCGCATTGGTTTAGGCAATGGTAACAGAGGCCATTCGCCACGGAAGGTAAAAAAACGGTTACAACTCCTGCGTTACTGCGGCAAAACCATCCGACATTTTTTTGTAAAATATTGCCTGTGGTAACTTTTGTTAGCTACGGGTAAGAGTTAGACTGGTAGCTGCTTCTTGGTTATCAACATCAGTGTGCCTTCTTTATCTTTTTACCTTCTTCGATTGTATGACTACGAATGGTACTGTAAACTTGAGGCTATTAAGATTAAAACACTTTCCAGAAGGGAAATCCTTTTGCTGTTTGCAACTCACGAAAAATGCACAATCTATATATTGACTTGCTACCATGCACCCATTTCTTTATACTTTTACAACTATCAAGTAAAGGAGACGAATCAAAGCACTTTGGAAGTATGTTTTTACTCTTTCAAATGCTGATTGATATGAATGAAGCTATTAAAATGATAAAACTTCTTATTTCTACTTTTTTTGAGTGAATTGGCAAACACAGAAGTAGTCATCAAAAATAAATTTGTCCATGATTTAGAATAAAATACACCCTAAACCTAGAGCAGGTTATTTTTTAAAGTATGAGGTGTGCGAAACGTGGATTACTTAAATGCTCAATCTAGCTATTTTCTGTCCATTAAATAGACCATGTGGTTTTGAAAGGGCTAGCATGTCAATATGCGTATTTAGGATATATGCAGAGATGTCAGAAACCCAAACCTTGATCTTGGTGATTGTGACATACCGTATTTCATTTATTTGTTACTTCTTATTCTTGTGGGCTAAACAATGTTTCGTAATCTTCAACATTTAAATGTAGTAGTATATTTTTCTAAGCGTAACCTGTTACTTCTCGGGATACAAACCAACATTCCACTCATCCAACGACCCCCGTGATCATTGTAATACACATAATTAGCTTCTCTCAATATATTTTCTGTGTTCTTTACATTAGTACGGTGAAAGACTCAACATTGAATTATTATTACGATCGGATTTAAATTTTTTCCGTTTTGTGTTTTGTTTTCATTATGAAACACAAGTCATATTTATAAGAGGAGAAATACCTTCGCAATATTATTCGATATTGCTCATCCCGCATCTTTTGTACATTTTTCGATATTAACTGAGGCGCACTATAGCGTGAAGAACATCATAATAAACATTTGCCTCTAAAAACATAGGTGATATTTTTGGCCATTGGCAAGAGGACAGGTAAAGAACATGGTTGGGGCTGTTTATAGAGTAAAGGTGTCGATAAATAATCAGAGATTGCTATCTTCAAATACAATTTCAAAATCAGCAGCATAAACTTGAATTTTTAAATGCTGGAAAATATAGAAAAGCTGACCAACCCCATGAAATTTTCCAAGACAACGACTGGTCCTTCAGATCAAAACATTGTGTCATCCAATTCTTTGCCGCTACTGAACATTTGCAAACCACTGAAATTCGAACTCGTCTTTTTTGCTGAATGTTTAATGCACCATGTTATGTATATATATTTATATATATATAGGAATATCTATATTATAACTATACTATATATCTATATATATATCTATATATATATATATATTCTATATATATATAATAATCATAATATATATAATAGTATATATAATAACATATATAAGTTCATATCCAAATTAAAGAATGCCGTAATAATGAGATAAGTTGACAAACAAATTTTCGGGCTTCGCCCTTCATCAGGTTTGAGTGTTGTTCTATATAGTGATTGTTTTTATCTAGATATATATATATATATATATATAAATATATAATATAGATCTATGATATATATATAGATATATATATATATATATATATATGACTTGGTTCTGTGGACAGGTCATCGAATAGTTGGCTTGGATTTGTTTAAGCAACATCTGTGGAAAACGTGGTGTTAATTAAAAAAAAGCGGCTATTTGGCAGGAAGGATGATCCATCTAGAGAGCATAAGGCCAAAAAATTGTTGTTTTCCCCTCAGTGCATGGTCTAAATTGCTTGAATGAAATTCGGACCACTTTTAAGATATTTATTTTAGTATTTTCTTCATAATTGATCCGCGTTCTAACTTAAAAAGAGCATATTGACCCCATTAACGCAACAGACTTTAATTAGTTTTTTTTTTTGGCAAATGCCTCCAATTAGACTCAATTAGGGATGCCGGATGGGACCTGCTAGTTTGCGAGATGAACATCATACAATGCCTGTCCTCTAGTCAAAACATTGAATTGGGCACCTGATGTAGCCTGATATTTTTTTTCCCCGGATTTTGGACAATATTTCCATGTTATTGTTCAGCAGTACATGTTACCTTAAATATACTACGTGTGAATCAAAAAATTGTGGGCAAGGAGTAAAGACGAACTTGACCTCTAACGCAATCACTGTATCATAGATTTGTTGTTGTTTTTATTAAACATATCTAGATACTTTCATGATGTTGAAAAAATGAAAGAAAGCGACTGAAAAATAGTAGATATGGCAGGTTTGGTACGCACACCCTTTTTTCTCCATTACTATGGGATTTACACATTTGTGAGAATTCCAATATCATGAAATCATGATGTCTATTGACTTTGTGAACTTTATGTTTACATTTTCTTGATTATTTCAACTACAGAATAATCATAATCTATTGATACCAATGTGCCAACTGATATTACAAATCCAAACACTAATTCACCTGTGCAGAGCCATGAAACTAAGATCCTCCCATTATTTGGAAGTGCAAGGATTAGTCCCTTATTGGCATAGTGTATCTACCGTAGTAGTAGTGTTGAAATCCTTTTCATTTACACTTCAGGATTAATTGGGTGAAGATTTTGTGCGAACATTTTACGTGCAGTTCCACAATAAATTAGTTGCATTGATAATGGGACTGAACGTCACTTCATTACTTTCATAATACTATATCCCATATTAACTCCATTGGAATGGAGGCAAAAAGCGGTGCTACAAAATTTGTAATATCTAGATTATTTTTCAGTCGATTTTCTTTTTATTTTTCAACACTGGAAGGCATATTAGATTTGCTTATTAAACAAAAAACAAATACCTGATGATTCAGTGGCCAAGGTCAAGGTCATCTTTAATCCTTGACACAATTATTTTTTTTGGGATTCACGTAGTATAATTATAAATGTAAACCCTTGATATATGAGTATTCCATGTAAAAGGTCTCCATTCCAAATTAAATAAATAGATAACCCTAGCATGTAATGGCTTACTTTTTATCCCATCATCCAACAGGGAAATATTATTTTCCTGGGTTTTAAATTATATGTTCTCATATAATGGTCTCCAAAATCTACTTTATTGATTATTTATATTTGAGACCGTTCTTGAATAAGAAGAGAAGCAATGTATTAGAGCATAATTGTTACCGAATAAAGGAAAGATGTAGGTACATGGTAATATTTTCATAGCAGTGTCGTACCAAACAAAAAGTATTGTTTTCCGTAAAGATTTTAGATTTTTTTAAAAAATGCATTACAAAAATTGGCGAAATTGATTGCTTGTAAGGTGTGAAATCTGGATATTTTCAAGGTAAAATGAATAACCATGTGATGAAAATTCTGTCTGATTTTGTTAAAATGAGATTTTGAAATTTTCAAAATAGGATAATAAACGAACATTAGAAATAGAAATAGAGGTGAAATGAAGAAACCAATTACAACAACCGTTCATAGATGAACGTTGTAGATGTTGTAGTTGTATCCCTTAGATTTGTTTCAAGTTAAAGAACTAAAACTCCAAATATCCCGACCGTCCGATTTTATACGGCTGAGGCAACACATTAGCTATTTTGGGCCTATAACTGTAAAAGCGCTGGGTAAATTGAAAAGAAATTTCCAAGTTTATAATTTTCAGTCAAGCAAAATATGCATTCAACTGAAATCCGGCTAAAAGCTGTTAGAATCACGTTGCTATTTACCTACAAATAATCTAAATTATTGCAGAATTTGTGAACAACCGACTTGCGTTCTCTCTATCCTTTCTTCAGCTTTCAGAAACTGCCTGCTTTTTCTATTGATCATGCTTGTAGAGGACAAGTTTAACATGAGTTATCGACTTTTGAATACTCTCGGAGATCAGTGGTAAAGAATGTAATTATACGACGAACGTTACACAATTGAACAGCAATGATCTCAATACAACCCCGTTTTATTCAACGGAATTCAAGTCCTGCACTGTTTCAAGGTATTAATTGATGCCATGTTTACAGGTTTCATTTGGAGGAATATAAATACTTTTTGTTTTTGTTTAAAAAACGCGAACAACAGGTCAAGACTTACGTGTTATATAAAGAGACCATACATTTATTTGTGTGCATATACTGTAAAATATTATCAATATATGGTCTATTCTGGCACAATATTCGAATATTTTCTCATTTTGTCTATTCTGGCACAATTATTCGAATATGATCTATTTTCTCTCCGCAACCAAGAAGCTATCTTTTGGTTTATCTCTTGCAATTGCCTAACTAGCAATCGATAACTATATGAGTTCCATTTTTTTACTTTGCTAAACTGGTTTTGTTTGCTCGCCTGAAAAATCCATTTGTTCCTGTTGACTCGCAAATTCTGAAAGGATGAATAAGGATGGGATAGTTTAACCTTTATGCATTGTGGTCGCAGATCTTTAAACGCGACATCTGATTAAAAAAACAGCAACCAAAAAACAATAAAAGCATACAAAACAAAACGCAAAAAATTGAAAAAAAAAAAAAAACCCAAACAATACACAGTATTGGCAACGTACAGATTTGCATACAAAAATTGACCCAACGGATGTAGAGTGCTCGTTGGACAATGAATAACGTTTTTTTTAAAAGATAAAAATCGGTGGTTTGTGTATTAGTTGAAATCTGAGTGTAGACGGATGTAGCCAACGGACGGATCTGGATTTGGGGTGCTAATTGTCTACTAAGAACGAAGTTTTGAAGATAAACCTCAGTGTTTAGATGAAAATTTTGTCATTTCGTTAAAAAAGAAACGTGAAATATTTTTTACTTTTTCTTCTGAACTGTCAAATCCTTACAAATGTGTAAATACAGCCTCTTCTCCAGTATGCGCTAACAAATTTTATTGATTCGTAGCTGAATCAAGTCTATGTAGAATTATCTTAGAGTTAAGTAGTCAAGTTCCAATCTTTAAAAATATCTAAATTTTTATCCCTACTAGAAGCGGACGTAGTTGCACAGAGTCTCATGTAGTTGTGCAAATCATGGATAAAAATTTAAATTGTGGACACAAGTACTTTATGCAGTGATATTCAAAAACATGATGGAAAGCACTTCCCCACAATTTTCATGCCCAGCTTAGATTTCAAGGTTACAACAGGGGTGTAAACCATAAAAAAACGTTATAATTAGTGTACAACAACACATATGCTGTTGTCTGGTACAAGGATTCCAAAAATCTACCTATGGCTTATAGTTTTGAAATCAAGGGTAAAAACTGTTAAAAAAAACGGTGAAAAAGTCCAGTTTGGTTTTGTAAAGGGGTCTCAAAAAATTAAAGTGCTCTAATCCATTGACTGTTGACCTATTTTGTTGGATAAGTGAAACTAGCATATCAGATAGGCAAGATATTCCTTATTTCAATCCTTTAAGCTTGAGAAACAATTTGCACCAAAAATCCAAGCGGGACTTTGAACTTTTGACCCATGTACATGTACACACCCAAAATTCCGTTTTCACATTTTACACGTCTCCCTATAACTTCAAAAAAACTTATAAGCGCCATAGAAGTGTAAACCATGCCGTTTAAGAATCCTTGTAAAATCTGATAAAGAGTGCCATGTACTTTTCAACTGATTGGGGCCTTTTAAAATGTTGACCCCTAGTATAACCTTGAAAACACAAAGCTGGGGTCCATTAAGGGGGGTTGGCAAGTGCGTTCATCAAATTTTATGGATTATCAACGCATAAGTACTTGGATGCAAACAATTCACAATTTTAGCCGAAGCGCACACTCTTCACTACAGTCCCCCCAAGGATAGCACCAACACGTTTATGGTTCGTTTGAGTAGCTTCGCGATTTATAATAACGGTCAGCTATGCGTAAAGTAAGCGCAAATCTTTGGCCACGGTGGATTTAGACGTGTAGACATTGAGGTGAGACGATTAGAAATTGTCACTCGTAATTTAGCTCATCAACGATGGCAAGGTTTTAGACCAGCAGAAACACAAGCAAACCCATGTTCGGTGGAATATGTTTCGACCAAAGTGTCTCTTGAACCAAAAGAAAACCCATGTTAGGGGGATATGTTCGACCAAAGTGCTCTCTTTGAAACACAAGAAAACAATGTTAGGTGGATATGTTCGACCAAAGAGGCTCTTTAGACAACAAGGAAACCCAGTTAGGTGGATATGTTCGACCAAGTGGGTCTCTTGAAACACAAGAAAGAAACCCATGTTAGGTCGATATGTTCGACTAAAGTGGTCTCTTTGAAACACAAGAAAACCAATGTTAGGTCGATATGTTAGACACAAGTGCGTCTCTTTGAAACATAAGAACCAATGTTAGGTCGATATGTTCGACTAAAGTGGTCTCTTTGAAAACAAAAAAGAAATCCATGTTAGGTAGATAGTTCGACCAAAGTGGTCTCTTTGAAACACAAGAATCCATGTTAGGCGATTGTTCGACCAAAGGGGTCTCTTTTGAAACACAAGAAGAAACCATGTTAGGGTGGATATGTTCGACCAAATGGTCTCTTAGCAAACACAAGAAACCCATTGTGAGGTGGATATGTTGACCAAAGTGGTCTTCTTAGAAACACAAGAAACCCATGTTAGGTCGATATGGTGCGACTAAAGGGGTTCTTTGAAACACAAGAAAATCCATGTTAGGTCGATTGTTCGACCAACAGTGGTCTCTTTGAATTCTTTGAAACACAAGAATCCCATGTTAGGCCGAAACAGTCGACCAAAGTAGTCTCTTTGAAACACAAGAAACCCATTTAGGTGGATATGTTCGACCAACGTGGTCTCTCGAAAACACCAGAAACCCATGTTAGGTGGATATGTTTCGGACCAAGTGGTCTCTGTGAAACACAAGGAAACCATGTTAGGTCGAATGTTAGACTAAAGTAGTCTCTTTGAAACACAAGAAACCTCCATGTTAGGTGGAGATGTTCGACCAAAGTGGTCTTCTTTTGAAACATAAGAACCAATGTTAGGTCGATATGTTCGACTAAAGTGGTTCTTGAAACACAAGAAATCAATGTTAGGTCGATATGCTTCGACCAAAAGTGGTCTCTTTCAAACACAAGAGAACCCATGTTAGTAGTGTGTATGATTCGACCAAAGTGGTCTCTAGAAAAAAGAAACCATGTTAGGTGGGAGAGGTTCGACCAAAGTGGTCTCTTTGAAACACAGAAACCCATGTTAGGGGATGGATAGGTTCTCGAACCAAGTGGTCTCTTGAAACATCAAGACGCCCATGTTAGGTGGATATGTTCGACCAAAGTGGTTCTCTAAGAAACACAAGAAAGCCATGTTAGGTACACCCATTACCCAGCTCCCATAGGAACCCTGTACTGCTGGGGACCCAGCGCCACCAATTCCGTTTTAGCCATCGATAATTGGCAGGCTATTCTTAGTCATGCGCTACGTCATGAGACTCCCTAGCAGCCAGACGCCGATGTTAAAGGCTCTGCGATAGCTTGAACAAGGAATGAAAATACGGTTTTGCCTTCTGGTACCTTGGATATCGCGGGGAAAAACGACGACTCAGTGTAGATCTGATGTTAGAATGGGTTCTTGGACAAAACAAAGACCAATTACTCACTAGTTTTTGTAAGAGGCGTGTGGCATGACTGACAGCAGCAATCGAGAATTGAGCCAGCTAATAAAGTAAGAATTTTTTTCACGTTATTTTTAACGTTTTGTCGTCTTTTTCCAAAGATAAACCTATATTATAAACTAGTTCAGCTAACTAGACAATGTAGTTAGGATAATTTGGTGCGTAAATCGTTACGATAGGCCAACTATTTTGCGCAATATCCAGTGCACAAAAATCCAAATCAAAACGCTATTTGACCGGGTCCGCATATTTTAACAAGTTGTGTGTAAGTCGTCAGCCCCATGGGTGAGTTTCATATGAAGTCCATGATGAAAATGATGGTATTTTACAATTGATCCCGCCATGCGCTGTTATGGCGTTGTGCAGTAGCGCTTGACGGAATGAATAGCAATACTCTCATTTGTGCACCAATGGGACTTCTATATGAAAAACGTTTCTACCGCAACTGGGGCATGTTACCGTAGAAAACTTGTGGATGGAACTCCCTAGCGAGTGAAGATTTGACAAGGTCGCGTGGCTCAAAATACTTCTGACCGTAATAACAATGGCGGCGCTGGTGTCAAGGACAACACGGAAATGATGTGAGTGGATAGGGTCGACCAAAGTGGTCTCTTAAAAACACAAGACCAAGCCGTTGGTGTTGTGTACATAGATGGTTCACCCATTTGTATCAGTATCGACAGGAAAAAGATTTAATTAAGTTGAAGCCATGCCAATTATCATGTCTTATTTGAAGAGATCATTGTATAATAATTGTTTAGCAAACTTCAAAAATTGAAGAAAAAATTGCCACTCCCCACTTGCTTTAAAAAAAGCCAGAAGAAAGAAAACCGGGAATATTGACGGAAAATCAACGACAATCCAATATGGCGCCATGAATTGTGATGTTGGTATCTACAGGTAGTTACAAATAATGGTCGAAAAAAAGATAACTATATTGAAGCCAACGCCAGTGTAACATGTTTATATGACAGAACTGGATAACAATTAAAGCTACAAAAATTTGAGACCAAAATTGTCCCTTGTTTTAAAAAGCGGTGCGTGGTGGTAAAATTAGGAATTATTATTGCATGTCAGTTTAAAAATCAAATAGGCGGGTATGAAACAAATGTCCGGGGGCTAAACCCCTGTGAAGGAAAACCCTGTTTGTTAGGTGGATATGTTCGACCAAAGTGGGCTCTTTGAAACACTAGAAACCAATGTTAGGTCGATATGTTCGACCAAAGTAGTCTCTTTGAAACACAAGAAACCCATGTTAGGTGGAAATGTTCGACCAACGTGGTCTTGAACCAACAAGAACCCATGTTTAGCTTAGATATCCTTAAAAAGAATGAAAATAAATCGCTTGAACTAAGCAGATATGACAAGTTTGTACACTTCGCATTTTCGCCCATTTCCAATGAGTTTTACACAGTAAACCACTTGTTGTTGTAAACGAAGATACCTTACTCATAATGGTCAATGACTTCTTCTAAAAGTCGTTTATTGCGGGCACTGGCATGCTAAAAACAACAAAACATGTTTTTTTTTTAGAAAACAACAATACATATAAGCAGGTTAATTGTCAGTGACAGAAGAATTTTTGGAGAATACGATATTTCTCATAAACTGCACTTGATCGGTTAGACCACCTACCGACGACGTTTCGAAGGTGTATTGACAACAAGTACAAAAGAAAAACCACAAACTTGTTTGAACTTGCCCCCATATCGTAATCGTCTATGGAAAACCGTACTTGATCTTTGTCTGTCGTGAGACATAAATGACTAAATTATTCATCTTATAATAAAGACGGCGTTGTCGACTTTGTCACTTCATGTGTGCTTCTAATAAGTCGGTAAGTATGCCAAAATATCTAAAAAACAGGGTTTGTGAAACAAAAAAATGGAAGCGCTTCTTCGAAAAATGTGCCCGTTGTCCCTTTAAAGTAATGCTTACGTGGTTTACTTTGATCTGTTTTTCCAATTTCAAAAGTTTCGTTTGCATTTAACAAAAAAGTTGAACTACTAGGCTGTCTTACGCTTGTCTATTTCTGCTCACTACTTCGCGGGTTTGGGGAAAGGCTAGCTTGCAAACTTGTAGGACAAACACATAGGAAAATCACTGTCAGATGGTCCAAAAAAAGGTTTCACTTTTGACGTCTGCAAATTCTCAAAAAGTGGGTGGACATATCCACCAATTACTGAAGATATTTAATACCTACAATATTTTGTTAGACCTGGTGAAAACGGATGTGAAAACAAAACTCAACTATAGAAAAAGGCCGCCCGTGTTTGTCAAGAAAACTGGTCAAAACCACTTTGCACACCGAGTTAGGGAGACATCATGATGGTACCAGTACCAATACCATTGTGTGAAATGTAGGCCTACGTACGTAGCAAGCTACTGACACCCTTGAGTTTTTGTGGGAGTGGTTTTACCATTTGAAAATGAAGGAGAGAATACTCTCAACCGTGACAAATGAAATTGAAATGATCATTTAAATAATAATTATAGTAAAAAAAAAAAAAGGGGAATTTTAAATTGAAAAAAAAAGCACTCAATACTGATCAAGACTATGCCTTGTACATTGTCAATGTTGTAGGTGTGGACAAGATAATAAAAGAAGAAAATATTGCAGCATTTTATTTTAAATTTATAAGAAAAACTTGGATGTGAAACAA
Source organism: Ophioderma brevispina (assembly GCA_023653785.1). Classification (NCBI taxonomy): domain Eukaryota; kingdom Metazoa; phylum Echinodermata; class Ophiuroidea; order Amphilepidida; family Ophiodermatidae; genus Ophioderma; species Ophioderma brevispina. Next base: position 17,919 of record JAMKCH010002896.1, on the reverse strand, counting down.
TTTGAAATGCAATTAATTCTACCTTATTGGTATTAATACTACCAAGTCCATGACGGGTGGTTTTTCAATGTGTGTATCAAATCGGGATATTAATCGTGACCGCAACAGTAGTGCATAGACTTACGGATGTGCAAAGTTGTTTTGACCTTTTTTCTCTGATGGCAGCCATTTTTCATTTCAGCTTTGTTTTTAACGCCGTTTTCATCAGGCTTCACAACGATATTGTAGTTAATAAATAACCTCAAAATATTTGGATCATCTACCCAACTTTGTGAAAAATTGCAAAAGAAAAAAAGTGTAAACTTTTAAATTTGATGTAACTTTCTTAAAAATAACAAAATTTTATTCATTTGTGATGATGGATCTCAGAGTCATTTAGTGTTACTGTTATGTTAGCCATCTACAAACACTTTGGAACTATTTATCTTTGTAAGAATGTTGCCAATTATCTTTAATATTTTAGGTATGATATATCTTTCTGAGCAAACTCGGTGTTTTACGGGCAAGTAAATTGAAATCCCACTCATATAACCCCGTTTCCAATTGCAATATTCATATAAGCTCTATTTATTCATTATGTGTTCTTTCACAGATTTGTGGTAAAGACGCAAAACCCGATTTACTTTAATTATATTACGAACCATTTCTGATAGTTTACGTTTGTTTTGTTCAATTTCAATATTAACACAAGTCATCTTAATAGCAATACTGAATGTCTTCGCTATATCATTCGATCTTGTTCCCCGCGCCTTTGTTCATTTTCATTATTAACGTTCTCGCGAAACTATCACCGTGGAGGACACTACTAATAACCACCCCCCCTATAACCCCACCCCAGTTCTACGATAAAAACAAATAGGTAGATATTTTGGCCTTGGAAAAAAGGAGCTGTTAAGGATATAGGTTTTGTAAGCTGTTTTTACTCAGACAGGAAAGGTTTTTCGAGCCCACACACATAAACCCCAGATTGCCGCGACACTTGCAATACAACTTCATAACCGACACATCCATCCTTTAAATTAAAAATTGCAGCACAACACCCGGCTTTGTATATTAACCCCCTGAGTACTGCCCCGCGAGCCCCAACGCCCCCAGCACCACGACTGTTGCACCCCACACACAGGTTTACAAAACAGTTTGATTTTGTAACTTAGATGGCCAAAATTTGCGAAAACACTTTCCGAAAAGATTCTATTTCAAATCGCGGCATTTTCATGGAAGAGAAGAGAATTCAGGATTAAAACAAAATTGTAAACTACATTCAAAAATTGCCTCGAAAATAACAATGAGTTATTAGATTTTTATATTTTGTTTTGAAAATAATGCAATTATGGTTTTTTTTTTAAAAAAAAAATGTAAATCACTAATTTCAATGTTTTAGAATTTGAAGCAAAACAAGGTCACTGTTTTGGCCTATTTATAGAAACATTCCCAACGATGATTTTCCAAAGAAAATAAAGTAAGTAATAGTCAAATTTTCAAATATCAGGAAATTTCCGAAAATTCCGGAAATTTCCAATGGCTGTAACTTTGTAACTAATAAATGTATTGATAATTCGCCCCAAAAGTGGATTTAGGCCCTTTTCGATGTTGACAAGCTGGAACTCTCTCTCTCTCTTCATGGGGGGGGGGGGGTGACCAAGCCGGTGTCAATAACATACAATGTGATAGCGTCCCATCATCATCGATCTATTGTGTTACCATTTTTTGCTTACGCATCATTTGTTCAGCACTGTAACGATAAGTCTCGTCTTTCTACAGGTTTGGAGATTTTCAATCATTGTCAGAAAAAGACTTAGTTTTGATTAATACAGAAAATCAAGCTAAAAAATGTCAACTAATATTTTATTTTTAGGCTTTAAGCTTATTTTAAAATAAAACAGGTATTTGGTGATTTGCAAGTTTTCCACTTCTTAAAAAATGCCATGACAAAGTAATGAAATAAAAAAAAATTGTCGTTTTACACTTTTAGTTACATGATGTTTCCCTTGAAGGCATCTTTTGTTTGCGGTTTATCCGCTAAAAGATATGAACAGTAATTTATGCAACATTGAGGTGGAATAACAAAGGATAGAAATTGATAATTTTAAATAACAAAAGAGCTCATTATAAACTAATGAATGATTAAGTATTTCCTTATTCCACGGTAGGTTGATGAGATTATTATTATAGTCATGAAATTAGATGCACAGGTAGCGATTAAAAAATAGACATAGGGAATGTTTTTATTTGTGCTTAATAATTACGGGTGATCATTGAAATTATTTAAAAATGCGACTATTTAATTATGGTGAATGTGTACATAATTATTTAATGTGTTGAAAATCTCCACCTGACGGCGATAGGCAAATGATATGCAAACGAAAAACAGAATTTTGCACAATTTTGCACAATTTAGGCAAAAAAAAAAATTAAAATTTTAAAGTACAGTTAATCAATTTTTGAGAAATTTGTCGTGTTTATTAAACCCGTAATTGAACATTATGAAACTTTTTTTTGATTGTTTATGGATGATCAAAAAAATCCGTTGCACGGCTTAATTGGAATTTGTCAAAATAAGCCCTTTTTCTGCTGATTAGTAATCGTTTCGTGTAAACAGGCCTCCTCAAGGACAAAAAAGCATAACATTATGAAGATTAGGTAAACTGTATGAGTCTAACAAAAACTAAAAATCGATAACTATTACAGAAATTGACTGTTCAACTCTTTCCCTTGTGTGCGGGCTCTTTGTTTTGTTTTGCCTCTGTGTGGGTTGTGTTTGTTTACGTGTGTTTTTGGTTCTGTTTATTATTTGATGCATATTGAAGTTCTACTATAAAACCTTTGGAAAGTCTTACAATTGGGTTATAATTTTTGCAAAAATCAAAACAATCGATCGATTCGATCATTCTTTTCGATAAGAACAGTAGTATTTGTAAAACCACCGACACCTGAAAGTTTTGTGAGTGTTTTTCCATTTCAGTCAAACAAATATGCATTCAAATGAAGGCGGCTAAAAGTTTTTGAAAACATGTCGCTATGTTACCTCCAAAATAAATTATTGAGGGGAATTTGAGGAACAACACCGACCTTATTTTCCTTCTCCTTATTTCAAGCTTTTCATAAAAATTGCTTGGCTTTTCTATTGATCAGTGATGTAGATCCTTAACAAGCGTTAACGACTTATGATATTGCTCTCGGAGATTGGCGGTAAGAAAGCAATTATACGACAAATATTACCACAAAATTTGACAGTGCGTGTTGATCTCACGATAGCACAGTTATCAACGAATAACCAAGCACTGATCTGTTTCCAGGTATTCATTGATGCAATTGTTTACAGGTTTCATTCGGGATATTGAAAAAGCATAGTAATGTGTTGAAGCAAACGACTCAAAAAATAGATATGGCTCCACACCTTATGATACAACGCATTTAATTGTGTATCTAATATGTGTTGTCATCTCTAATTTATTATCCCCAATGTCTATATGGACATTATTTCGAATTCTTTTTCAGGTATGAGATGAAATTCAGTAACCTACAGTGTGTGTATTTAAGATTACCACATTCAATGACAATATGATAACAGTTGTCCGTTGCTAGTCAGATTGACATTTCGGGACCCTTTAGATATTTCTCCTTTGTAGGGAATGTAGGTCACGAACAAAACAAATTTAAACAAAAATACAAAATGATTATTTGCAATACACCAAAAAGGTTATATCGTTAAGATACGACAGTGAAAAATTGAATTGTAGAGGCTAATAAAAAGTGTAGTCCGTACGTACACACATATCATAGGAACAATGCATGTCAAAACGAGCGGGGGAGAACTACCAAAGGAAATTAAAAGGTAAAAAAAAAGGGTAGCGAACTATAGTTTGATATGTGATTCGTTTTGCCATTTAAAAGTGTTCATCGATGATTCTTTCATTCGGAGAGAGAGGATGAAATGTTATCCAGGAAATCAGTGCATTGAAGCCAAATTTTAGCAAGGCATCACCTGATGCTCGATTGCCAATGAGAGATTAATCGTTTTTTTGATGTGAACCTCACGTAACCGATCGCACGTCGGAGATTGTGGCCGAAATCATTGCTCCAGGACCATGACCCGTCTTATTATCCATCAGCAGCATTCAATATTGTTCTTCTTCAATCCACAACTCTGATGTTTTATGATTCCAATCTCAACTCAAAATACAAAGAAAATCATATAATAAACTAAATTTTGTTCCTGGAGTGGATTCGAACACACGAATTGATAGATTACAAGACGAGCGCCCACAGAAACACGCCCACGCAATCCGAAGCGGCAGGAAGTCGTTATTTTGTAATACTTCAATTATAAACATGAACGGAATAAAGAGCACACCATAATAATGAATAGCGCCCCTATGAGACGACTTGAAAATATATGCCTCCTGGGGCATGATTCGGGCCAAAATCTCCAAGAATCTAACCGATCGGCCATTTATACGAAATGTGGCTTTGAGATGGAAAAAAAGATGCATAAGTCAAAGATTTGTAAAAAATTTGTTATATTGCCCTCAAAATTTTGATCAAAATCTTTTTTCAACTTTTATTTGAGAAAAGAGTTCTCACGCGAAAGGTACTTTGTTTTTACTATAAAAAGAGAGAAAGGGGGAATGTCCCTATAGTGTTTGTACAAGGTGCACCTGTTTAGATTGATCAATAGGGGAAGTGGGGAATTCCCCAAGATTGTAAGTTTAGAAACTGAGTCAAAACACGTGTTGAGGGATAGGTAATTCCCCCATAAAGTGTAAATGTGAAGTGATGCACTTTAGATGATGGTGTAGTTTTGGGAAATCATTATTTGATGGTGCTAGGGTTTTATGTTTATGCATGATGATGAGTAAGGATTATTGTTAGAAAGGGGATCGGGAATATAGCTGTGAGAGTTAATAGTACTTTGACTGAAGGATGAGGTCAGCATTGTAAGCCGCTATACAGATGGTTAGCTACAGGCCGAAAAGAATGGAAAGGACACCAAACTGTGCAAGACGCAATCAGATTGTGAGTAGGATAATTACATCCAAACCAAGCATTCGTTACAGCTTGGAGGAACCAAATAACAATGATATCCAACAAGATAAAGCCAAGCGTCTTGCGAGTCTGGAAAATCACCTCTGAGACTGCATCATAACGCAACAGTCCGGCCGTCCGGACGTAGGCATCATCTCACGCAGCATCCCACCGGACGCATACTACGGGACGCCGCTGCGAGTGTGCGCGCACCAAAAGCACAACAAAGGTGCTAAATCCTTGCAAGTATGCGATTCGAAGCAGAAATCGCAGAGTTGCACAGATTTGCAACACAAGGAATTTTCAACCGGGATTTCAAACAAGAGAACATGGTTCCTCAATATAATCATTATTAAGTACAATAATTATTTTTGGCCCCCTAACAAATTTAGAGCAAGGGGGCTATCACAAATGTATGCATATATATTGAGCCGAGAAGAAAGACCCCTCTTGCCAGCATGTTGGGCCTAAATAGACGGAAATAATAACCTATATTACAATTTATATAGGCCTTAATGACAAGAAAGATGACCCAAACTAATCCAATTTGTGTGAACGTGTTGCCAAAAAGTTTAATTTCCGCCACACAAAAATTTTGGATCAAAATTTTGACCAAACCCCCCTCCCCCTCCCCCCTCCCCATTTATGGTTGGGAAGGGAAAAGAGCGCTAAACAGAAATAAAGACTGAGCGGTGAAGCAAAATGACAAGCAAGACATTGAACAAGAGTTACAATTGACAATAAAATTCTATAATCGCGGCATTAATTAATGCCAGATTAGAAAAATAAAAGCGTAAAAATCGCAACAAATGTTAACTTAATAGATTGAAAGCGGGCACTGGCACATTAACAAAAAAAACTTTCAATTTGCACCGCCAAATGGACAGTCAAGGGCCTAACAGAAGAAACACATTAACGCAAAAAAAATAACATGGCCCAAAATAGGGGCATGGTAAGAGGCCAAAAATAACAAAGTAACCTGCACCTAACTTTTAAATTTGCCGAACTCAAAAACACTAACGTGGCAATTGCAAATAAAAAAACCAGACGCGAGCACGTTATATTAAAACGAAAAAAAGGGGCCCCACAGGACAGACATGGTATTGCCGATGTCTGCTGAAATAATTGACTCGGCAGTCATTTAATTAAAAGCCGAACTGTATTACCCAAAATGTAAAAAGAAAACCACTAAATGTACGCATAAAAGCGAGAACGCAAAGATTATCAAATGTGCCAGAGCCTCTTTTAAACAAATGAAATGTTGAAAAAAGCTCCAAAACAATAAACACCAAGGACGCCCATTGGATAATTTATCTAAATTATCAACAAATTTACCTCGCCATAATGGAATATTGTTATGCATTTACCAAAGAACCAACACATTAACAGTCATGTTTGAAAACACGGAAGACCGTGTAGAACACACTTCCGTACCGAATATTTGATTTCAGATTTTTTTCAACTGACATTTCTTAGTTGTTCTGAAGAGATGATTGGCCTAGTCTGGCTTCTTGGAAAACGTCGAAAACGGACGATGCATTAGACAATTGTCGTCCATTTACCTAAGTATTGAGTTTCTTTAGTTGGGCTTTACTGTAGATGTTTAGATTTACGGGATGTATTGATGTTCGAATATGCACCTGTTTCAAATTGGGTATTGAGACTACTAATCATATTTCAGACTGGAAAAAACATACATGTGTATGACAAGTCCTCATAAAGATGAGACTGCGATTATTATAATACGCACATGCGACAGTCCGATAAGTACCAAGAACGGAAATCAGTTGTTTGGTACTTAATTTGCTTCAAAACTTCGTGGAAAGCCGTTGCAATGGTAGAATGCTCGTGAATTGCATGCTGAGATCTAGGACATTGTCTTTAGATGACAGTTCAAAATGAAATCCTTAAAATTAATTCCGGGTTTGGTTTTTGAAGGTTAAAGAAGGGCAAGCCATCAACATAGTTTTCTTTGCGTTATGCAAGGTGCATTTGAATGTCCATAAGGATACACCAAAGAAATTTAGGGTTGAAGTACAGAGTATGTACAAGTATCTGTAGGGGATTATATTAAGCTGCAGTATACGCACACAAAGTTAATTGACATTTGGCCAATGGAACCTCATTGATATCAATTGAAAAGAAAGCATGAAGAACGCCAACGAATTTTATAATTGAATACATAGCAAAGTTAGAGCCATGTGAACACCAGTTTACTGCTACACTTAGCCATGGCATCCAAAAAAGTTATTGAAAGACTCCTACTGGAGCAAGGAGAAATTGTTGATACTGACATAAACCAAAACCTAATCAAGCTGGCGGAGGAACGCGTCAGGGATCGGAATCAGACGATGATGACTGATGGAGTGAATTTTAAAACCATATAAAAACGCTACTAAGCACTATATACACCATGATTTCATGAAAAGTTTGTCAATGTATGGCAAACATTACTTTGGTACTCAGTCATAAATTTAACCTGGACGCGGAGCCAAATTCTATTGTGATCGGCTTACCAGTAACTGCCGATTACACCTGAGGTGAAGCACCCTATCTTATCAAAATGCGCCAGCCCAAACTATTAAGAGAACGGCCATAAGAGTGTGGATCGACTCTAACTCTTAGAATGAGGGCCCCAATAAATAATAAAAGATGGGCTAACATTATCTTTTTTTTAAAAAAAAAAGGCACAAACGCCCAGAAAAATATAATCAAGGGTAGGACATGTCATCAAAATCCGAAGAACCGAAAACTAGTTGTTATTAAAGGACTTTGGGTACATGAAAGGCGCGTTACAAAATCGGACGAAAGAAACAGATTAATGCTTTGAAGGGACCGTACAGGGAAATTGCATGAAAGCAGGCAAGTTTTCACTAAGTTTGGGAAAATAGTTTTATCAAATGTCATCAGGTATTACTCGAGATCACTTAAACGAAGGATTAAGAGGTGAATTAAAATTGACACGGGACCGAGTCAGAAATGAAGTGCCCCCCAGATATTTTGCAGGGAAAATCCCCAAAAATAATCGGTGGCAGCATTTAATAAATCTTGCCCCAAAATAATCATTGAGTAGAAACACTAAAAGCTGAAGTGACCCAAATAACTTTACGATACATGGAAAGGAGGAGTAAGGAGGAGATGGAGCGCGATTTACATACATCGGACGAAGACATTAGCAAAGGCGATAACGCCCCCCACTTATGGACGATGATAAATCCATAACCTGAAGGTTTTGACGCAACATTATTTATCACAAAATTAACCTGGTATTACTGAGGTGATCATTTTTTAAACAAGGGTTAAGAGGTGAATTTATAATGACAATCGGACAGAGGCAGAAAATAAATTAGCGCCCACCAAAACTATTTGCAGGTTGAAGCTCACAAATACTTAAAAGTGGCAACATGATGAATTCGTGCCCCAAAATAATCATTAATTAAAAATTCATAGAGGATGAATTGATCCCAAAACGTGACAATAAATAAAAACATTCAACATGTGCCACATTAACCAAATATTACAATAATAGGGCCCATAATAAAAAATAGTAGCAACAAGGTATTAGTTCAAAATACTAAATTTACAAGGCAAAAATGGATCCCGAGGTTAGGCAACGGACATAGCTGCCATATTGGTATTTTTAATAAAATTTTTTTTTTTAATTCCAAAATTTCTATTTTAACACGATGATAATTTTGTTTTCAATTGTTTTACTCTAAAGAAATTGTTAACCATTATCTTACATATAAGACATGTTAATTGCAGACTTAACTGGCTATTTTGCTGACTTGTTTGCCTATTACCTATTTTTACCTACAAAACATACGTCATGGTCGCCATATTGTGAGTCAAGATTAGAAAAGATTTATGTCATGCAAATGTAAACTATGAAAATATTCCGCTATACAGTATTTTAAAAAAAAAAGTTGAGCCTACCAAACTATACTGAAATGAAAAATCTCCTTTAGCATAGAAAGGATGCCCCGCAAACGTTGATTGGAAAGTCTGGCAAACTACATTTATTTGCGCTTGTTAATGTTTGACTTCTTAAGCAGCTTTGGAATAAAATAACTGAAGCCTGTTGATCATTAATTAATAAACAACAATAAAATTAAAAAAAAAAAAAAATCTGACCAAGAAAAATAAGCTGGTTGCAAACAGATTTGAATGAGAGTTAACTGGCCTATTACATCAATAGATCATTGGTTCGAAATAATTGAATGAACCCTGCACGACACCAACATACCATTACGCGCTGACCCCTCATTAACAATTCGCGTGAGAAAGGGAATTAAAATTGGGCGGGTGCATTTAGCAAGGCCAAATGCCAAGAAAATACCCGATTGTAAAAACATCATTTACTTGAGATTTGAGATGAGGATTTGAGAGATGTAAATGGTAATAACATCCAATTGATTAGACGCTCTGGTCCATTGGTTCTTCAAAAAAATGTAACACATTTTTAAAGGAAAACAAAATTACCTTGGAAAGGGAAAAAGCGTATATTAAACCTATTAGGCGTGACTGACAAAGAACGGTTTGCCAAACCAAAAAAACCGACGTGGGGTGATTGAGGCTCAATTGGTGGCAGGATGATTGCCTCAGATTTGGGACAAAAAGGAATATAACAAGGGGTTATTCACCTTTACTCGCGTTTCAAACCGGAGAAGTAGCAAAAAACTCAATCACATTGGAAAACAATTTTGTTATTCACAAAGTAATTACGCAGGAGGACAATATAACCGGTGCCCGCACAGGTCTTGCACCTTGGTCTCCTCCGGTATATTCCATAGCAACACTCATGAAAAGTACCCTTCAACTGGCGGGATCCATCGAGGAATAATTAGATAATTTAAAAGCTTTGTAACATGAATTAAAGTAAGTGTAGAAGATAGCATACGATGGAAGAGGGGAAGCTCTCAACCACACGTAAACCTGTCCAAACACCAACGCCAAACGACAAAAAAATAAGTTATACGGAAGTGAGCGAGAAGGACCCCCTGAAAAGAAGACATGGGAAAAGAAGAAAGGAAGAAGAAGAAACCAATCCTACACACGTAAAGCACTGATAAGTTTGTGACCGACGACACGAGCCCATTAAACGGACAGGGCATGCAGATTCGATTGGATGCTGAGGCCTGAAGGTGAGCGATGATGGAGAAAGGCGCATTGAGAATGATATTTCGCATAACACACATCGGTGATCTCAATGGAGCTTAAACGAGCAACACCAAGGACGCGACTGTTGCTCGTTTCGGAACAGGGCGATAAAATAGTTTTCCTTACGATGGATTTCGGAAAACATTATTATAGCTAGTTTTCTATCTACAATAAGGTTAGAATTTAGGCTTCACACAGTTGCCAGGATTTATCTACTTTCAATTCCCAGGTGTGAGCAAAGAAGTGCTGTAATTTTTACTGTCGTCTTTAAAAGCCGAAAAAGTGTTCGGAATCAAAATAGGATTCCAACATTGTGGACAGATTGAATCGTGGTGATTATCTGGGAATGATATACTGTGGAAATAGTGTCGCGGGGACTTATTTAACCATTGTCGTCTTGAACTGCTTGACAAGATTTCCTTCAGGTCTGAGAAGATTCTTATGGCATATACCATGGATATGTGTGACTTTGGATGCTGTCATTTTGAAGTCTTCGCTGTGAGGACAATAAGGGTTGAACTGCAACGCCTCTGCTGAACATTAAGTGGACATTCTGGGGACATAAGTCCAACAAATTGTTTGTAATTGATATACGTAAGTTGTTTTGGATCATACCAAATTCTTGAACCTTTCCAATTAAACATCATTAAATCTGTTTATATATTATATAAAATAAGATCCACTTGTGCACAAGGCTCATATTTGTGTTTGCAAGGTTATTTCGACCTAAGACGTTACGAGAGTCATAAATATATTCATATAAATCTAGCACATTTATTTGCACCTCATGCAATTAATCGGGCATAAACGATGATTTAAAATGCCATTTTACTGAATAAATTCAAAAGGCGATCATGAAATTCAATATTTTAAATTAACAGTATACCAAAATTTGAAGCCTCTATCTGCAATAAACAGTACTTCTTGTTGAAACTGAAATAATGTTTAATTCCCACTATTAACAAATCCACTCTAAATGAAAACCATTTCTCTAGACAATATGCATGAAGTGACATGGATAACAACGCAGAATATAGTTGGGAAGCTCAAATCTCAAACCGTCGTTGAGCGACATTTAACGAGTTGATTCAATATTGCATTTTAGACGATTAACTGGTTTAATTGAATGAACAGGACATAACTGCTTGAACCAGTATTTGAAGTTTGAAGCATGCGCCCCTAAATAAAATTACAAATACGTAAAGTTTATCTGTAACGAACAAAGAAGACCAAGTCGACTAGGGGCCAACCAGACCTTGGCATTCAACAAATGCTATATTATTCAGGCGCGGATCTGGAGTAGGGGCGGTAGGGGCGGGCGCCTCCCGTTATTCTTGGCACAATCTTGAAAAATCATCCCATTGTACAGTTTTAAGCCTTTCAGCCCCCGTTCTATTTGACGTTTTTCAAATCCGGATCCGCCTTGTTTATTGGCCGTGCAATCAAGTCCACGCCGAAACTCCTCTTAATAACGTTCCCATAAATCCACACTAGACAAAGGTATTAAAAAACATGCAAGCAAAGAATTTCAATAATCACAAAATGAATTTGAAATTGGTAACCATCGGTCTCTTGTAACCACATATGGGGCGCCTTGAATGCCAAGTTGTGTTTTTCAAACAGATGTTATTCCCGAGAAATCCTAGATACGAAGACATTTTGATTTCAAAGCCAAGTCCCTAAACAATACTAAATATGGCAGGTTAAAAGAGCTGGCGATCGTACTTGGCCGATCGCACCCCAGAAGGACCACAGACACAGGAACGCACAAACTGCTCCAACATTAGCCGCGAAAGAATCGTATTGGTTTGTTATTAATTTACTGTAAATATTTTACGGGAGAAAGCGCAGTGCTTGTGGGGGACCGAAAATGAGATAACGTTAATGGAAGACAGTGGTCTTCCAAAATATCAGAACTTTTGAGACTCCGCATGCCAATTTGAACGATACATCACGTGGTCTGTGCAAATCATGTCTGAATAATATTCACATGCCACTACACACAGTATAATGTCAACGTATGATTAAAAAGTCTTTTCAATTTATCACGTGACCTCTTTGTTTTTCATTCGATTTCCTAGTCCACAGCGAATGGACTTGCTCTCATCTTCATTGACGTTATTTGTTTCCGGTCCATACAAGCACTACACTTTCTCCCGTAAACATTTAAATAAACCCCAACGAATTCAATTAGTGGCTATTTTGGAGTCATTCGTGGCGTTTCCGTGTCTGTTATTCCTCTGGTGCAATCGGCATCTATCGATCGCCAACTCTTTTAAATCCGCCATATTTAGGGAACATGGCAATCTATCAATTTTTTCGTACTCTATGATTCTGGGATAACTATCTGCTTTCAAAAACAAGACTTGGCATTCAATGCATCATATTCGGTTAAGAACCGACGTATCATTTTAACTAATTTTGTGATTATTTTTTTGCATACTTTTGTCCCATGTGGTGTATAATACTAAACTTAAGTTTCGTTCCTGATGGGACATCAACCGCCAGACCTTTAGCTTACCAGAACGAGCGCATAGCCGTACGCCACGTAATCCGAGCCGGCAGAAAGGTCATCCTGTTGTTTATACTAAATAAATACGTAAAGGATAAAGCGCACACACATCATAATCTACTTCCTGATGAAGTTGATCATAGAGGATAGTTGGAACTCCCAAAGTGCTTATTTTAGGAGTTTCATAGTGCCCACCCTACATACACCTACATCATACATCAATGGCAGCTATTTATGTCTACTTCAGATTAGGCATGAAAGTGCCAATGTGGGCCGAAGTGGTTTTTGGGTCATTTTAGCCAAAACAATACATTTTTGGACAAAATAAAATGATTTTTGAGATATTGGTATTTTTGACATGTATATTTACATGCCCCATCAAAGTAAATAGGTTTCGAACATAAATTGCGGTCCCAGAAGCGCCATAACTTCTAAAGTTTGTAACATAATCAGTAGTAGTAGGCGATATTGGGTGAAAAAATGCGTTTTTCCTCGCCAATTCCTGTGTTCAAAACCTGAAAAATAGTTAAACTTTAGCTAAACATCATACAATGCAATTTTTTTCTCCAAATGAGCTGAAAATATATTAAGAATTCATTGGCATTCAGATGAGGTATGATGTGAACGTCGAATGTGGCTGAACGGTGGTGTTTTTGGTCATTTGATAAAGAGCCGAAAACAGTACATTTTTTGGGCAAAAAAATGATTTTTTGACAGATATTGGTATAGTTTTTGACATCGATATTACATGCCCCATCTATGTAAATAGGTTTCAAACTTATATTGCGTCTCAGAAGCTCACAATAAGCTTCGAAAGTTTGTAAAATATACAAGTAGTATAGGCGCTCATTGGGTGGGGGGGAAAAAATGCGTTTTTTTTCTCAAATTCATGTTTCACAACCTGACAAATAGTAAACTTTAGCTAAACATCATAACATGCATTTTCTGCTCCAATTGAGCTGAAAATATATTAAGATATGTCGATTGAGCATTCAGATTTAGGTAATGATGTGGAACTGCCAATGTTGGCTGAAGGTGTGTTTTTTTGGTCATTTACGACCGAAAAACATACATTTTTGGTTGGGGCAAAAAAATGCTTTTTGAGATATTGGTATTTTTGACATCTATATTAACTGCCCCATCTATGTAAATAGGTTTCAAACATATTTTGCGGCCCCAGAAGCTCACAATAAGCTTCGAAAGTTTGTAAAATATACAGTAAGGATAGGCGACTATTGGGTGAAAATACGTTTCTCAATTCATGTTTCTAAAACCTGAAAGAAAATAAAAATAGTTTAACTTTAGCTACGCATTCAAAACCCGTCTGTGTTTTATGCTCTAAATGGAGCTGAAAATACTGAAGCTACCCATTGCATCACGCAGTAGTATGATGTGGAACTGCCAAATATGAGTTGTGTTTGGGTCTTTTTAGCGAAAAAACACATTTTGGGTTAAAAAATGTGATTTTTGAGATATTGTTATTTTGACAATCATATACATGCCCCATCTATATAAGTAGTTTTCAGAAAACTAAATTGTGTCCCAGAAGCTCACAATAAACTTCTAAAGTTGACAAATATACAGTAAGTATAGGCGATACTTGATGTGGAAATATAGTTTTTCTAAAATTTAGGTTTCTTAAACCTGAAATAATAGTTAAACTTTTGCTACACATTGAAATCTGTTTTTAAATGCTCTAAATTTAGCTTGAAAAATACTTGAAATAACCATTGGCATTCCAGTTTTTAGATATTATGTTGAACAATGTCTAATAGGCAGTTTAGAGTCAAAAACATACGTTTCTTCTCTGGGCAACAAATGATTTTTGAGATAATGATATCTATGTAGTAGTAGATTTTAGAACTATGTCATATCTCAGCAGCTTAAAAAGGTCCAATGTTACTGGGAAAAAGTGGTAAATCGGTCTATGGAAAATCTAAAGAACATGGATTGTAAGAAACAACCGTGATTCTTGAAATTTTATGCGATTTTGAGATGATCTTGTGAATTTCATTCAATTCTCCAAATTCCTACAAGATTTTTTAATTTCTCAAGACTCAATCAAACCTATATGTGATTTTAAGAAAATGCGTGCAATTTACAAATTCTTAAGCCAGTGGATGTAATTGTTGCGATTTAATGGAAACTGTGTGCGATTTAACAAAAACTTGTGCGATTTATAAACCGAACCTGTGTGATTTAACAGAATTTTGCATGTGATGTAAACATACTTCGTGCAATTTAGGCAAAATCATTGGCGAGTTTACAAATTTTATTGCAGTTGATGAAATTTGTGTTTAGCAGAATCTTTTGTGATTTTATGAGAAATTGTGTGATTTTTACGTTAATCTTATAAATCTTGTGCGCTTTTACAAAAATTTGGTATGCTTTGTGCAAAATTAATGGCACATACTTTTTAAATGTGGTCATTGTTTGGCATTTTCCCACTTTGCCCCAGACTAGAAATCCACTTGGAAAAAATGCATTCCAGAAAGGTCACAACATACAACATTTACTATGAATGAACTGAATGGTGCTTTTTTCTTTCTGGCTATAACCACTGTAACGGGGATATAATATGTACAACTTTAAATAATTATCATTTTGTGGGAGTCCAAGTGTGAAAAATCGGATCCAAAACATGATAATGATAAAATTGGATGATTTCACCCAATATTAATTGGTCTCGCTATGAGTTTTAAAATATTGGGCTCGACTGCGTCTCGACAATATTTTGAGACTCATAAGCTCGACCAATTAATTTGGGCTTAATCGATCAATTTATATCAAAATCTGTGGGAGGTAGGAAATGTTATAGTTACCTTACCTTGTCAGTTGAGATTTCACATGACTTATTTGCTCCATTATTCCATGCCAGTTTGTGACGCATGTTTGGAGACCTGGATGAGTAACTTTGTTAACTTAACACCCGGGCCCATAAATAGTACTTTGTTTAGGGGGCGATTTTTCAAGGGGACTTCCCCCAAATTTGTTTCCTCAAAGGGGGGGGGGGGCAAATTCTCTTCTAACTTTCATAATTGGGTTGCTTTGCTGATTTTACATCTAGTACACATCTCAATCATGAAATATGTCATTCAGTACCAGCGATATAGGAGAAATAAGAAATCTCGCATTAATTTTGGACCACCCTGTATCTGTGTAATGGAAGTATTTCTCATAAAAGTTGTACATGGCTTGGTGGGCCAATTGTTGTTAATTATATTAAACAAGTGGCCAAAATATTGTACCATCACTGTAGGTTTAGTGGGTGACACCCATAAACTTACTTACTTATTTGCTTGTTACAACCTGTATACTTTTGAGTCACCCTGTATGGAATGAAGGCCAATTGGCATGTTTCTGATCTGCAGAGTATATGCTCTCAGTATATATGTACTTATATAGGGGTAACATGTACAGTTTAAACGTTATAGCATCAAACCTGTAAAATCAATGTATTTTGCCTAAAATATCACATGCAACGCAAATTGGTCCCAAATTAAAAACCTGACCATTAGGGTCCGATTTGTGAACTTGATTTTGTATAATATTCGGTCATTATTTATGTGCAAGTAGTAAGCTATTCCGTACAGCCTATGTACAGAACGCATTTCATAAAATCAATGTACCAGAACCATAGTTAGCATTTGTCACTTTGCCAATACTTGTTATCACGTATATTTTACACTTTGCCATAGTGTTGTGTTTGAACCCGAGGTCGCGCATGATAACCACTTGTCAATGGTCAATTACCCCCCTGTTCTGAAGCATACAATATGGACATATTTAAATGGTAACCTTAATTTACTTCAAGTAGATTTCATAAACATGATTTTGAGAAACACACATTCCATTAATATCACCTATACTTTGTATTTTGTACTCTTAGAAAGCTTCTAAAGTTCTAAGGCATGATATAGTTTTAAATTTACTAACTTAGATAAGCATGTTACATATATGTCCAAAACACCATTAATCCAAAAGTCTTTCATCTTATTCACAAAATGATGTTTTGACTAAAAATGCGCACAATACCTTTTTCATGCCCAACGTGACATGTGGAAATCATACCTAAACTGATGGTATTGCCAGATTTATAGCTACCGTTAACATAAACATGAATGTTTTTGAATGCTTAGCTTAGTTTTAGGTCTTTCAGGTTTTTGGAAGTCATAAATTGAGAAAACTGCACATTTTTACACTTCACATATTGCCTATACTACTATATTTTTGGCAACTTTAGAAGCTTATTGTGAGCTTCTAGAACACAATCTAGTTCTGAAACCTACTTACATAGATGGGGGACATGTTATATAGATGTCAAAAATACCAGATCCTCAAAATCATATTTTTACCCAAACATGTATGTTTTTGTACTAATAACACCCAAATCAGCTTTGGCCATATTGGGGCAGTTCTACATCATACCTCAAGGTGAATTCCAATGGTACTCAAGTACGTTTTCAGCCATTTAGGAACAAAAACACAGACGTTTTGAATGCTAAGCTAAATTTAACCATTTTTTCAGTATTAACACATGAATTTGAGAAAACGTATATTTTTCACCCAATATCGCTATACTTCCGTATGTTTGTAAACTTTAGTTAAGCTTATTGTGAAGCTTTTGGTGATTCCCATTGTCCTGAAACCTAATTACATAGATGGAGCATTATATAATGTCAAAAATACCAATAGTCTCAAAAAATCAGTTTTTGCCAAAAAATATATGTTTTTGGCCTAAAATGACCCTACAACAAAAAGCCAAAAAAAAAAAAAAACCACCTTCGGCTACCCACATTGTGCAATTTTCACATCATGGTGCCAATCTGAAGTATGACTAATAGCTTGCCATTACTGTATGATATAGGGGTATGTAGGGTGGGGACTATTACATCATTTAAATTGCTGATTCTGCACTCGCCTATCAGGGTCCGTTCCCAACCGTCCTTTACGACACGGTACCTATAACCTATACTAGTATAGCGTAACTTCACTACTATTATAAAAAAAAAACTGCTCCCGAAACTGGGGTCGTTCGCGAAGCAATTCGTAAGACTGACGTAGCCCTAGTTGCAACGTAAGCTACTAACTAAGATTTTTTACGCGTTTTCGTGGAAACTGGACGAGGCTCCGTGTGCCGACGAGTAAGCCGATTACGATTAAAACTACGTGTAGTCATGAGTACACGTAGTCCTCGTAGTGGTGTGCAAAGTGAACAAATC
>JAMKCH010002895.1:0-37210 GCA_023653785.1 Ophioderma brevispina | reverse complement strand
AGGTGCCGCCCGAATGGTTCCGAGGCGCTCAGGCTTAAAAGAGCTCCTGGCGTGTGCCGCGCGGCCTGTTCGCTGCCAGAGGAACCGACACCTAAAATTCTCAATGTCTTTATGACTCGACCTCAAATCGAGCGATATCACCCGCTGAATTAAAGCGGAGGAAAAGACATAACCAGGATTCCCTCAGTAGAGGCGAGTGAAGCGGGAAAAAGCCCAACGCTGAATCCCCACGTGCAAGCAGAGTGAGGGAAAAATGTAGCGTAAGAAGCGTGACTTACCGGTGACGAAGGCCGATGTCCTGCTTAGTGAGGACCTTGTGCTGTATGGCCCCCCAACGTCAGGTTCCCTGCGGACGCTCGTTGCCGGGTAGTCTTAGGCCGTTCGAGTGTCGGGTTGTGATGAATGCAGCCCTAATAGGGGTGGTAAAAATCCATCTAGGCTAAATATAAAGCACGAGCCACTGCTCCTCTGAAACAGGAATTGAACGGAAGCGGCGTGAAGATGTAACCATGACTAAATATTAACCCCAAGTACTGTTGCAAAACAAGACTGCAGGGGACAGGGAAATGAGGCATAGCTGTAACGCCGGAGATCGCCTTTTGCCAGTTAGATGGGAATTGGGGCTAACCCACTAACGGTGTTTCCAAAACTAAATCTGATCTAGGGGTAGTTACGGGCGGAAAGTGGAATGAGTACCTCAGTTGCAGGCTAGAGAAAACTTTCTAGGACTACAGTTTGCCTCGTGGATGAGATGAAAGGCAAGACTCTCACTTGGAACACCAGACGCAAAAGGAATCCTCGGAACCCACGTTCCTAATCTCAGATCCACCATGCTGCGCAGTTCGTTCGGGGCACCGGATGATTACGGGCAACCGTGATTGGACCGATTGTTTTCTGATCAGGGCGAAATGCTGGTGGGGTCTTGAGCTATTGTAAGTCAGGGCACTGGAAACCACCTAAAACTCACTTGAAACCCAGAGCAAGAGGGATC
Source organism: Ophioderma brevispina (assembly GCA_023653785.1). Classification (NCBI taxonomy): domain Eukaryota; kingdom Metazoa; phylum Echinodermata; class Ophiuroidea; order Amphilepidida; family Ophiodermatidae; genus Ophioderma; species Ophioderma brevispina. The sequence continues at coordinate 36,219 of JAMKCH010002895.1, read as the reverse complement.
TCGGAACCCACGTTGCTAATCTCAGATCCACCATGCTGCGGCGTTCGTTCGGGGCCACCGGATGATTACGGGCGACCGTAATTGGACCGATGTGTTCTGATCACGGGCGAATTGCTGGAGGGGTCTTGAGCTATGACCTCATTTCTTGTCCTCTGCAATCCCCTCCTGTAGAATTAATGGTGGTACTAATGCAATGATTCTCCTAGTGACATAGTATCCAATGGGCTTCTGTTGCATTGAACCCCGGTGCCCCATGAAACGCCACGGTTTGGTTGTACCATAAGGTTTGGAAATGAGGAATGCTACCCCGGTTTGATCGCACGATTTTATCTACAGTTTGATCACACGATTTTATCTACCGTTTGCTCGCACGATTTTATTACTTACTAACTACTACTCACTAACTAACCGTTAGACGAGCGTCCCCTGCATTGTTGGGCGAGGATATACGCATCACCGCTACCCACGGTAAGTGTTCTAGCTTTTAAATAGGCACGCGGGTCTTTATGTCCGGTAGGAGTGCGGGTCTTTATGGCCCGCAGGGCTTGTTTTAGTTGTAGTTTAGGGTCAGGTCATTGGATGGCCTGCAGGATTTAGCATGTCTTTTTATTGCAAAGACCTGGCTTTATGGCCCGCAGGGCTTAATTTTAGTCGGTGGTGATGCGGTATTTTCCTGGGTTTTTGTTTTATCCCACGAGAGTAACCGCGAGTTTTCTTTTCTTTGGTACCAAAGAAACAAGTTTTTACCTGCCGTGGCCCTGCCACGTTTAATTTCTTTAAAAAAATACAGTCCACCTGCCGTGTGGAGCCACGTCGGTTGTGATAAAAAAAAGCGAACAAACCGGTCAAAAATTGAGGGTAATTCCTTTGCTAAAAATGTCATGCCAGGCCGTAAGAGCTTGGCAAAGGGAGAATTACCCTCATGTTTTGGCCGGTTGTTCGCTTTTTTTATCACAACGACGTGGCAGGCCACGGCAGGCTGGACTTGTAATTTTTTTTAAAGGCAGGCCACGGTAGGTTGAACTTTGAAAAGGAACAAATTGGGTTCATGCAATAGTTTTTGTATAATCTGACTTGCTCTCTTTGTTTGCAATATCTAGCCAGTAAACAGCCCAAATGCAATGAAATCAAGCGCGTCGTTTCGCGGAGACGCCCAGATGCAACAGAACATCGCGTCATTTAAAGTACAGACGGTCCGGATGCAATTAGCACTGCATTGCGCCAGATTCGATCTTCTGCCGGGAACCCGGCCGAGATGCAATGGTACGCATTGGCCCAATTCGATCTTCTCTTCCGGACCCGGCCGATGATGGCAATGAGAAACGCATCGCGTCATTTTCCCCCCGAAGACGTCCCATAATCAACGCTGAACATCGCGTCATTTTCGGCGGAAGACGTCCCAGAGCAACGAGAACATCGCTTCATTTCCCGGAAGACGTCCAGATCAACGAGGAACATCGGTCATTCTCCGGGAGATGTCCCAGATGGCAATGAGGTGCAATTAGAGTCATTTGCGCGTACCAAAATAGTTTTGACGGCCTGAGATGCAACGAGAAACATTTCCGACCGGTACCGCCCGGCTACGTTTTCGTTGCCTCTCTTGCATCTCGGCCGTGTTGGTAAAAATATATTTTTAATTTAATAGTTGGAGCAAATAAAATTGTAAACTTCAACTCGCCGTTTTTTTCTCGAATAATCTAGTTTGCAAATACGTCGTATGGTGATGCGGGCGGCCAATGAATTATGGTTTATTTTTAAACCCAATCGGGTCACATACCTTGGCAAGGTTACTTCCCTGTATCACTGTTTTATATCACTGCTCTTTTTTCAGCACCAAATAAGCAAAGAGTGTACACATTTTTTTTGACCTCCAATTAACACCTTGACTTTGACCCAGGGGGGGGGGGGGGGGGGGGACTGTTAGAAATGTCCACTGCCGCAGGAATCCTCGCAAGTTTTAACTTGGTCTCTTATTGTCAGATATCCATAACCAGGACCAATATGCCAGTGACAACCTAGGAACGGCTTTAGTCTGCAAGTATTGCAAGCAAACCAGATTTTATGACAAACATCACTCGCTATAGATCCCTCTTTGTTGCTACCATGAACAGAACATCAAGGCCATACTGGTATAAACAAGAAACATCCTATTTACCCACCAAAAGCAGGATGTCTAAAAAAGTACAGGTGACAAAGTTGAAAAAAGTTTTCAAGTCATTAAAAAAACATGAAAAGATACAAAATATTGACATGAGTTATATTAGAAAAAATGCCTTTAATCAATGTAAATACTGCAAAAGTCTTTTGTCCCGCTTAGAAATAAACCCAACAGAAATGACACACCAGAGAAGACCTCATCATGTATCACACTGTGAAAGGTTTCATCACAATACAAGAAGACACACAAAGGAATGACACACACAGGAAAGACCTCATCATGTAAACACTGTGGTAAAGGTTCATCACAAAATACACGAAGAAACACATGAAATGACACAACAGGAAAAACCGTCATCAATGTAACACTGTGGTAAAGGTGTCATCATTGAAGACAAAATGAGACAACATGAAAAGGACACACCACAGGAGAAGACCTCATCATGTAATCATTGTGGTAAAGGTTTCTTCACTAAGTACAAGAAGACACGACAGGAAATGCAAAACACAGGGGAAAAACTCATAATGTAACAAGTGGGTAAGCTTTCAATATAAAAGGTACAAGACAGAAACATGAAATGAAACCCAACAGGAAAAAGACATCATGAAATGTAAGCACTGGTAAAGGTTTGATCAATAAAGTTTAATAAGGCATAAACATGAAATGAAACCAAAAGGAGAGAGTCCCCATCAGTGTAATCTCGTGGTAAAGGTTCATCACCAAACAGGAGAAGGTAAATCATGAAATGACTCACACAGGCAGAAAGACTCTCAATGTTTCAACACTGTGGCTAAAGGTTTATCACAAGCCACGAAAAGACACAACATGAAATGACACTACAGGAGAAAGCTTATCAGTGCAAGCACTGTGGTAAAGGTTTCATCTCTAAGCCCAAGGAAGACAAAACATGAATGATACATACAGGAGAAAGGACCTTATCAATGTAACACTGTGGTAAAGGGTTCATCACTAAGCCCAACCCAAGGACACAACATGAAATGACACACAAGGGAGAGAGACCCCATCTATGTAAACACGTGTAAAGGGTTTGTCATTAAGGCAATATGAACAAACATGAAATGATAAAAAAGGCGAAAGACCTCATCAATGTAACACTGTGGTCAAGGGTTTTCATCACTAAGTTCATAAGATACAACATGAAATGAGACACACAGGAGAAGACCTCATCAATGTAAAAACTGTGGTAAAGGTTTCAATCACTAAGTACCGAGGACACAACATGAAATGAACACACACAAGAGAAGACAAGACCTTCACAGTGTAAAATTGTGGTAAATGTTGTATCAGGGAGCAGCCAAGTTCAAAACATGTAATGGCACACACGGGAGGAGGAGGCCCCATCAATGTAACACTGTAGTGAAGGTTTCATTGCTAAATGTGATGAGTACAAACATGAAAAATGGCACCACATGGAAGGGAGGACCCTATAAATGTAAAAAAAACTGAAGCAAAGTTGTGATCCATTGTTAACAGCTGGGCGAATCTAACAAGGTCCGTTTCGGTGGCACTGTGAGCACCCTAACTCTCTCCATGCTGGTCAATGTGCCATAAGTTACCACACATAATTTAGTGACATTTGAGATGGTTTGCCACATATTTGCGGTCATTTGGGGAACCATCTAAAAAAAAACACCAAAAAAACAAGACTAGGCTGTTTGGACTCATGTCAATGATTTTAGGCTGAATTTGGATATGGCCATGAGCATAAATAATTTGTGAATGTTTTTAATCATAAAAAATCAAAAATGGGACAAAAATTTAATGTGTTGTCGAGTGCACGCGAACAGCCGCGGGAGAGAGTTCAGTTCTCTGGAGTCCAGCAATTCTACCAATTTTGCTGCTTCAATTCATGAACCTACTATGATCGAATTGTTCTTAGGCCAGCTCACATTAACCCACTTTATCGGGTCCAAATTAAATAAAATGTCCAAGTAGATCCTATTCGTTTAAATAAACTGACCAAATTTGCTTCAATCTTTTGGAGATTGAAAAGAGAAAATTACAACTGTAATTAACTCAGTATATTTTGAAGATATCAAAATGTCAGAATACATTGCAGTTTTAGCATATTCTACCTACAGCGACAAATGAGTATACAAAATTGGGGTCATTTTAGTTATTCATGGCTTATATGGAACACGTCACTGAGTACAAACTGTGTTCAAGGCTTTTGACAAATAACACGACGTGTGAGCCATTCATTTATTAAAAAGAGCCCGACAGATGACACTTGGGTTTATACATTGAAATGTATTGAATAACAATCAGAGATGTAACTCAGGGTAATTAAAAAATCCTGAAATAGCAATGAAATCCGGAAAAGGCGCGTAAAGTTGGGCAAAAAGGACTCAAACCGGGCTGAAAATAAAGTGCCGAAATTTTGAGTAATTCATTCCTGAAATCAAGAAATTTCCTGAAAAGTTACATCTCTGAACAGTTAATGCTTCACTGAATTAACATAACAGTACCATACCAGACACTGCACACTGCAAACAATCCATTGACTACTTGCTTTGAATCTCTGTTAGGTTATTCATCTCAGGGTTAATCTTTTATCACTAAGCAACAAAAGTCAATACATGAAATGACACACATGGGAGAGAGAACCCATCAGTGTAAACACTGGTAAAGGTTTCATCACTAAGCAACGAAAAGACACAATATGAAATGACACACAATCAATGTAAATACTGTGGTATGTATTTGATTTTTTTAGCCTATAATATAGGCTATTGTTATCACGTAGCAAATTAAGAGTAGGAAACCCAATATTATCTCATAAACTATTCTCTCATGTCTTGTTCAATTCTTTTGAAACTTGCAGGTATGCAAGTAATGACATTTCTTTGAAAAGTTATGTAGTGGATTTTGAAAATTCTGAGCATATGTTTCGTTTTGGGGCATTTTGTTTGACCTTTTGTGTTTTGGGCATGAATTGTGTTGGTAGGCAAAGATTATGCTGAATTGTCTGTTGTCCGACAATGTAGCCACATGCTGTGTGAAAGTTTAAAGCCATGCATTATCAATGCTGGCCTAGAGAGGCACTTGCATTTGCAGCCTAGTCTGATAACCACTTGGCAGTAAATTTCATGTTTATCTAGCAAGATGACAGTTATGTTATCAACATGTATTGCCGAGTGCACAAAATATGTTCTTAAATTGCATGCAAAATTTGCTGTTTATGGTGATGTCATTCTAAAATGGTATGTATAATTTATAAACATGTTAACCATGCAATTGGGGCATAATTCGAATGAACTCATTCTGAAAGGGTGTTAGAGCATGGGAAACATTGGAAATCGTGAAAAGTAAAGATGTATATATTCATTTTCTATTGCGAGTACTTGGACACACCACTATTAAGCCCTTTCACAATTCTTTAATACTGTTCATTGTTGTTTGCTTTGTTGTTTTTACTGTACGGCACTGCGATACCACTGAGTAAGAGCGTTTTATAAATGCCTGCATTACATTACATTACACATGTCCGACTTTTTGGCCGATACAGAACCCTAAGTGTGCGGTGATCTATGGTACAACTTCAAAATTCCTTTTTAGAAAGTACTTAGTTTCCTAAACGTGTCCAGCGACAGTAGTAAAGCTACAGTAGCAATTCTGTGAATAGTAACTATGCAATGAAATACTCAAGTTACTGACACACGCCACGCTACATTTTCACGTTGATCAATGGTCACTACTGCTTTAGTTTACCATCCGGGATTACGCTGTCAAAATTTGCATTTGAATGTTGCGCATAGTGCAAATCGTATCGTTGTTGCTGTGCAGAGTTAAAATTAGCATCGAGGCACTTTGGCACAGCGAAGTGGTGATACCCCAGGCGCCGCCATGGAAATATTTTTTTTTTTTCAAAACAGAAATTTGAACAATAAAGAGTCTTAATGTAACACTCGATTACTGAAAATCTTTTACTGGTAAAATTCACTGCGTCTCATGTGCAGAATGATTTACACTTCTGAGCTACAGAATCTGCAATGCTAAACCTGTGATGTCATTGTCTTAGCACAGTGAGGTTGCTTTGTGACCGTTTCATGCTCTCCCTGCAATCACCTAAGCTCCAAACAGAGCATGTTGAAGGAACGTGAAAATTGTTAATGAGATCGGCGGCCTGGCACAGCCGATACGCCATATGACCTGACCTCTATACACACTGGCGGATCTACATAGGGGCGTGCTCGACGCACGCTCCCTCGTTGGAAAGAGAATAATGATAATAATAATAAAGACCAAGAAGAAAACGGGTCAGGTGTTAAAACTGCCTATCCTAATATGATTATTCATTATTAAGCGTGTGCGTAATTTTGTAAGAGGAAATAGCTACACATTGTAATCTGCATTGCTATATCCATCGATATTATAGTCAGAAAAGAAAATCGACCATGATTCTACCGGCTCGTATTGATCATTTCTCTTCTACATTTTATATGAAATTTGTCTTGATAAAGATACAGCTTAAATCATTGAGTGTTTTAGTGAAGTAGATAAGTCATAATTTTCACCAAGATCGTGCACTTCTGGACAAAAGCATGAAACTTGGCACAAACCTTCCTTGGGGTATGTAAAGCAATTTCAGAAGGGGTGCCCAAAAATTCGACCACAATAATGACGTCATAGGCCACGCCCCTTTTTATACATATTTCGTAGTATGTTAAATTCAACAACTCACCGTATCTCCTTGTACAGGAGCGTACCGTTGTTGATTCGTTATCAACCCACAGTTGATATGCAAATTAGCGCGTCACGCCCGGCGCAGTGTTCACGGAAGTGCGTTTACCCGGTACGCTTAAGTCGGCGCGCTGTTCGTCACGTTTAGAACTCTGAGTACGGGCAAGTACACCAGGTGCAAACTGCAAAGCAACAAACAAACCAAAGCTTTCGTTTTGCTTCAGATATTTCTAAAATATTAGTCCGGGAAAGCTTTTGTTGAACTGGGAACATTTTAATGTTATAAGTGAGAATAATTATGTTCCTCTCTGCACGATATTAATCAGTTTTCATAAAGATTTTCGTTGTTGAAAGGGATTCAAACATGTTACAGAGTGGTTCATCACAAATCAACAACTCTGCATCCGATGCGTCCGCGTATTTTTATCCCGCTCGGGCGGCTCGCAGGATAAAAATACGCGGACGCATGGATGCATCGTTGTTGATTTGTGATGAACCACTCTGTAACATGTTTGAATCCCTAAATCATTACTTTCAATAATCATATCAAGTTTGGTATCAATTAAAGCTTGAGACATGTAGAGTGCTAAAATGATCTAAATGTTTGAATATTTGGTAAGCAGAGGTCAGTTTGGGGTCATTAAAGGTCATACAATACCATTGGCCAGTATTGTGGCTGATAACCGTAGTTAAGGCTTGGTGTTAAAAGTGTCAAAATCAAAATGTGATATCCCATTGATCACTCCTATGGGTTATGTTGAGAAAATTGCATGTGAGAAGCACCACAACTACTTTACTGCAATAATAATGTCAATAACCACGCCCCTTGTATTATTAGTATGGCCCACAGTAATCGTAACTTGAGGTTTCATGTATAAATTACCATTTAAATTATACAATTAATATTCACTTGCGATTATTTTCAGGTTATTGATAGGCCAGTCAAATTAGGAAAACATAATGACAAATAACTAATTGCAACATATCTATTTCTCCAGAATTGTATTGGGAAAACCTTTAAGAACAATGTATCAAAAGTTTACCAAAATCAAAGTAGTAGAATATGTATGAGGGCAAGGTTTATACAGGGTCAAAATAATGAAATGGTCGAAATGAGCCGAAAAGTATGGTCATCGCCTTTCAAGGATTAAAAAGGTATAGTTTCCCTATCTGGAAGTAGTACTTTAATTGTTATGAGGCAAAATAGGTTCAAGGTCACAATGGGGTAAAATTTTAGATTTACCCATTTGTTATCAATATTACTGGTCTACTGGTATAGGAGCCCAAATTATACTGGTGCACCATATATGATATTTTGTTGCATAATTAGATTGCAAATGTGACTGGGGCTATGTGAGGTCGCTAACTATAACTCTAATTCTATATAATATTGAACTGTCAAACTAAGAATCTATATACAATTTAGTATCTAGTGTGACCAAATGAACAAATTTTAAAACCAGTTTGGAGCAAATTGGACAAATTTTACCCAGGATGACCTTGAACTGTTATGTGCCTATTGTAATAAAACTATAGATCACATATTCTGTCGAACTATACCTTATTAATTCGAACAATTACATTTTTTACCCCCGTACAAACTTTGACCCCTTATTCCTACATATTCCACAGTGTCGATTTTGGTTTAATTCAGTATTATTAGTCAATTTTGCAGTATATAACACTTAAACTATAAATCCCCCGAATGTTTATATATTGCCATTTGTTAGTACATCTTTGTGAAAAGCTGTTGTTTTAATAATAATAATAATACAAAAAAAGATGTACACAAGATGATGGTCAAACAGAAGAAAAGTCAAAACACTGGCCGTTCCTGACCAAAAAAGCTTGTATTATTTGTTCAAAATCTGGAAATTTGCATTAATGAACACAATAACGTTGGATAAAAACGAGGATGGTGTTAGGAGTTCTACAAGATACCCATATATTGGATAGGATTTCTGGAAGGGGCCTTGTAACAATTGAGCCCAAATACCATTTGACCTGACACTTTATCGAAACTGCTACAGAAGTACCCAACAAACTAGTTAACAGAATACCACCATTAAACAGTCTCTCTCGGCACTCGCACTAGTAACACATGTCCGTTACTGGTCACCGTAACACATCGGTAAGATATGACGTCATCGCTAACCGCTGCAATATTCCACGATATCGCATTATAACAGGAAAATAATACCGTTTGTTGCAGTTTATTATGTGTAAGAGATTAGTACTCCCTTCCCGGCATGCATTTAGAGCAAAGAGAAATCAAAGATGGCCGATTACAATCGAAATCAGCTGTCCGACGCTGCAAAATATCGGACTTTTGTGTGGTAAAGTGAGGCAACTTTAAAGGCTTACGATCACCATTTGCTTCAAATCGCGCGATATGCAACCATTTTTTAGTGTAAAATAATGTATAAACTACACTGTGAATGTCTTTCTTTTCTTCCCGACGGACCATTTTTAGCCATCGACGCTGGGTTTAAAGCGAGGGGTCTGGACTGACAAATTATGAATGTCACTTAGGTAAGTAACACCAAAATGGGTTACCTGTGCTGGTAACGCTGTATATGTCACTTGGTTGGGTAACGAAACTTTGTTTGTTACTTATCCGAGTGACATTAACTTTGACCCGCGATACGAAAAACCGGAAATGTGACCCGAGTGCTGCAGCGCCGACAACGACGGTTATGTACCTGTAATGTGCCAGTAACGGGACATGGGTTTACAGTTCGCAGTGCCGAGAGAGACTGTTAAACAGGATAAATACTTGAAGCACAGGCAATTCTTTACTATGGTCAAAACTGTAGAAAAATCACGTCAGGAACTCTCCACATAATGAATGAAATCTCTTAAAGAAAAAAGACAAACTTAAAACAATAAAACAAATGAAAGAGCAGATTGCGATGTTTCCTTGGTGACTGTCAATAGGCAGTTCAGTGAAAATAAGTGTCTGCCTCCGTGGATTTTAAAAATGATTGTTGTGAAAGGAGATCTTCAACAATCAGAAACTTCGAATTTTTTGAAATCGGACATCCGTTGCACGTTATCATTTTTTTGTACCCGTACATAACAGTCATTTTTTTTGCCATGGACCGTGGTACTCATTTTCAACACAAAAATATGTACAGAATTAACGATAAAAGGTGTACACTTGATTTTTTGAGGGTAGTTCCTGATATATGTACCTAAAGATTACGTGATATTGCAAGCATTTGACCCGCCATTTACACTAATTTAATCATTTTTGAGGAAAAAATGTTTAAATTTTGGTTTTTCAATGAAAAGGAAAACAAACTATTCTTAATATAGATGTATTTACGAGAAATTTACACAATATCATTCTGAAACTTCTCTTAATACACTCACAGAATTTTGCAGTCTATTCGATAGTCGTACGGTACCTTAATTAGCAGATTTTGACCAAAAATGAGCAAAAACTGGGTGATTTTTTTAAATCACATACAAAATATTGAAATTTCAGGATTTTTCTATAAGCATAACAAACTAATGATGAACCAATGAGCCAATAATGCTCCCTTAAATGACCAATGAAAATATTTTAACAAAAATGTACAAAATTTAAGAGTTTTATTTTCTTGCATTTTGTGAGAAGTTTACAAGCTATCGGTCTGAAATTTTCATGTTCACCTCCAGCCTTTACCAAACACAAATATGAGAGCGGGGTGGTATCAAATGTGGCATAGGCCTATTTTGCATATTGTGGCAAAAAGTGGGCATATATTTAGATTTTCATGAAAGTTTTGCATTTGTGGGAAGTTTACAAGCTATCATCTGAGTTTTCTTGTGTTTCAAACGGTAAAAAAAGAACTTTGTACACAATGATTTGAACAATATTTCATGACTAATTTTACATATTTTGTCAAAATGAGCAAAATGCTCTATAAAGGCTGTTAAGACCCCCGTTCAGCATAATTGTCCACCAAAGACTCCATATTTTTAAAGTTACCACTCTCACCAAAAGACCCCTATTTTTTTTTTTTTGGGGGGGGGGAAGAGAATTTGACAACTTCACCCAAATACCCCTAGTTTTTGAAAAATGACATTTTGTGATAATTTAGAAGATCGTCTCCACCAAATGCATCTGGGTCTGAGATCGATAGCCTTAAACCCCCCCCCCCCCCCCGTGAAAATATTTTAAAATTAATAAGGGCGGGGATCTGTTTACGCCAGGGGCATGGAGGAATTGAGGGGACTGCGACAGAAAATTGTAAGCGAGAGAGTGGAATAGATTTTTTTCATCAAGAAGCGAGGAGAACAATGAACTTTCAAGGGGAATGTCGATTTTTTTAAGGAAAGCGACGGGTGAAAGCGACATTTTTCGCCGAAAGAAGTGAAATCCTGCATTCCTGGTGTTGTAAATACTGACGTTGCCTATGTAATTGATAATTCTTCAAGAAGCAGTTGAGGGACCTGCTTTAAAGGCAGGTTAATCAAACTAGTGTGAAATTTCGGCTGGATTTAATAATGGAAAGAAATTTGGTTTGAAAATGCATTCTATATCGAAGCCAATAACCTCGCTATGAAAAGTATACTTACTTCATATTTCACTGAGATACATCACTATTTTGGGATCTTTACATCACAATTAAAACAGCACAGCACCGCCACGTGAGGCACCCCAATGCAGTATAGGGTTGCATTTCCAGTTTGGCATGCAAGCTGTTTTCTTTGTGGCACACTTGATTGCATTGCCTCATATTAGTCTTCATTTGGCGAGATGGTACGATCAAATTGCTTGTAAAAAAAAATACAAAATTCTGTGATCAATATGTTAGCTAGACATCTTGTTGATTTTCTGGAATATTTCGTGTGGAGAAAAAAAATCTTGCACTTTTTAAAAAATCCATATCTCGGCACCACGCATCTGATTCACAATCAACAAACGACCCAGCTGTTAGTTGTCATCAGAACTCCAAAACCACCACTCTTGAAGGCCTGTAACCAGTCCCAACGCTCCGATTTACACATATCGTCAGTCACCGTTAGTAAACTTAAATGCAAATTCTCATCAAAAGTGGTGCCGTGCGGTGTGGTCTATGTTTACCAGGCGTTTCCAATGGGGCGTGAAAGGTGCTCGAAAAAGTGCTCATTTTGTGAGAGAATTATCAAGGTCTTCATGCGATAGCTACCCCCCAACACGACATATATTTTTCAATTCCGTTTTAAAATGTTAGAGGGAAGATTATGCTGTGAAAACAGATTTGAGACGGGGAATGACATGGGCTTAGCAATTATTTTGAATTAAATTGATGATTTCTGCAGAAGGTGTGCCTCTATACACACCACACACACAGACGTTCAGGGCAGTCGATCGGTCACCGATTACGTAATAGGTAACTGAACTGGGCCTACTGTAACAGCGGTACAGAACACATGCTTGGACTCCACATAGAAATGGCTTTGCTGTGGAACATGATTGGCAACATTCTTGGTGCATCTTGTTGGACAACAAGTGTTGTAAGAAGCCGGTATTGCCGTGATTGAAACTTCTAATTCAATTATGAAAGCTGGCAATGCCAAGGACTGGCGAGGCACCCATCAAGTCTCAGCACTTTATACTTGGGAAAAGCTTGAACGGAATGCTTTTGCAGCTCACAAGACTTTTGATGGATCCTTTTTCAGATTTGGAGGAATGTAGATGATGTACCTTGGTCAAGGGGTATAAATTATATTCACCACCGACAGGTGTAGTGCTACAGCCTTCATTGTCATTCGGAAATACTATTGAAAAGACAAGAGTATTTGGGCTTTTGAGGAAGGTAATCACGTATGTGCTAGCTATTACTTTCAGTGCAAACAGGGACATCTTGAAAAATGATGACGAAGAGCCCAACCTTCAATACTGTGATCTCATTCTTGATTTCCATTATAGTTCTGATGTGATATGATGTGCACGTGCTATCACCAAGACTTTCATGCTATACACAGAGTGCTGGGAAGCACTAGCACCTGGTTCTTTGCCAAGAACCTATGGATTTCAATTCCATGCATAAACTTGTTTCCTGCAATGTCAGAGGGGATTTGAGACATTCTGGGTTACCATAAAAATGTCCGATAAAGTTCTCCACTTCATCAAAATGCTCCAGCACTTAGAGGCTCTTGTTGGACTGCTAGCTACTGCTCAGGATATTGACCCACTCCTGCAAGCGGTGTAGCCCTTGAGCTAACCTGAAATATCCAAAAATAAGTAGAGAAATGCTGAAGTATGGCGAAGGGAAATTACATCTATTTGCTTAGTGAACGAAAGGCTCGCACTCGCCCACAGGATTTTTATCCCCGGACTTGTGTGGGACCCAGAACTTCTAATTATTCAGGTTTTTGAATTTGGGACAATTGTATTTGAAGTAGATTATGACAGAAGTATCGACTGAAAATTCATTCAATCACTTCTTGGTTTGCATGACGTCATTAAAAAAACACCCCTTCCCACTGGAGTACACCAAAGTGTCCTTTTGAGGTACTATGTTTATAACAGTCACTTTTGCAAACCATTATTTTTTACCAGACTTTACACATAAGGGCGGATTAAGCTGAAGAAAAAAAAAAAAAAAAACAAAGATAACACAAAGCTGTTATCTTTAGGGTTAAATTTCCAATGAATTAACTGTTGTTGACGTACGTTGCAGAAATGTTTCACTTTGTACACCTCAATGACCAAAATGCCATCAGTTCTTAATAATGAAACACAGATTCTTAAAAAAGACGTTTAAATCAAAGAAGTATTACCAAATTTCAAAATTAAAAAAAGAAAAATTTGTTTTAAATAACATCAAAAAGTAGTATGGGTGCCTTGATTATAGTGCCTTTTGGGAATGTACGGCCACAGCACGTCACTTTTTGAATACACAAAAATCTAATTTGTGAAATGAATAGCAATTTGTTCAGAACTACATTGTATACCTTAGATAAGAAACAAAAATAAGTATTGATGATTTTTTACAATGTCCAACTTTGTTGACAGAATTATGGAACTGCCCTTTATTGTATGCCGCATGTGCGTTGGAATTTGATACCAAATTGGTGAACTTTAATATCAAATGACCTCCAATGCCCTTTAATGACCTATAATGCCCCCAAATGCTAAGATACCATACTAAAAGTATCTTAAGACACTCTTTTGTTTCAGGCTTTAATTTGAGACCACCCTGATAGGAATGAGGAATTTCCATTTTGACATAATTAAGAATATGCAACAAAAGCGGGGGGGCATACGACAGGGTGCAAAAAAGATTTTAAAGGGGCACCCAATTTCCAAGGAAATTTCAAGTGGGTAAGGGCTTCAAGGCAATGACATTGTTAATGAATAGGGACCAAGAATGGCAAAAATTAGGCATCAAGGCAACTGGTAGGGGCACCGAAGGCAATTGCCTTCGGTGCCTTTCAGTTTTTGCGCCCTGCATATGAAGTGCAGTAATGAGGTCCGAGTTTTGGGCACCCTTCTAAGTTGCTTGGTGCACCCCAAGGAATGGACGTGACAAGTTAATGCTTGTGTTCCAGAATGTGCACAATGTTTATGGTTATCTCCTACACTATTTTACGACTCTTGATTTTTTGCTTAATCAAACGATTTTCTGAGCTTTGGACGTAGACACAGTTTCTGTGTGTTTTAGCAATTAAAAACTCATTACCAATATTTTATTTAAATACGAATTATAGGTTTGAATTTTTCTAAAAGCGTTATTTTAAAGAGCTCTATCTCATGATGACAGTCATTTGTATGTAGATGATTCAGTTGTCAAGTTATGACCCTTAAAGTAAAGGCCCCACCGCAGGGCGAGCGGCCCATCGTTATGCCATAATTTAGCATTATAAACCCTTTCTTTTTTTCCAAAACCCACTTTTGCATGCCTGGACACAGGAAAAAAGAAAAATGATCTGATTTAAAAAAAATAAAGGCCAATCGCATCAGTCTTGAGCAGTCAGTGGCGTTTCACACAATTGTTAAGATGTCATCTAAGTGAATTTAAGAAGATCATTCTTCATACGTCCTCTAACCCCTTCTTAAGAGGGAATGTAGTCAAATAATAAAAAGGTTATAAAAAGGGGCTTGGATTGAACTTCATAAATCTCATCACACAAAAATTCTTTGAATTTTTTTATTAAATTGACTTAAACGATTAATCTTAACTTATATGAAACAGGGTCCGGAAGTGGTTTTCTACAAATAATCGGCTATGTGATTAAGCGTAATTTTGTCATGTGTACTCTCTAAATGTTTGAGAAGCTAAAGAAGGACAACAACTTTGAGGAGTTAACGAAGAACACAAAAACGAGTAGAAATCCACTCTTTTTGGAGTGATTTTTTACTCTTTTTGAGTGGAAATTCGCTCTTTTTAAGTACAAACCACTAATTTTGGAGTCGTTTACAAGAGTTTCACTCTTTTGGGGAGTGAAACTTTCACTCGTTTACATTTAGAGAGTATGGAACACTCGATGTCCAAAAATTCGAAAATCTTGGATTTTCGACCAAAATTCAGGTTTTTCGGTCGATAATCCAAGATTTTCATTCGATAATCCAAGATTTTCAAGAAAAAAAGAATTGAATTTCCAATTGATAATCCAAGTTTAGTTTTCGACGCTCAATTCGGGAAGGGTACCTCATGCAGCACTCCCTCCCTCTGCCACAGCGCAGGAGGGGACACCCTCCCACACCCGGCACTGCGGTGCCATTGTAGCTGTGTTATTGGCAGCCAATTCCACGCTCCCTCGTTCCAAAAATCCTGGATCCGCCACTGATACCTGGTCAGTGGCCATAGAGCGTCTGTTTTACGATACCCTCGAGAGAATGTTGAGCTGTTGGAAGTATCCTTCAATTTGTCTCAATTGAATAAATCTGTTGTTTTAGCTTGGATTCCGAGTCGCATTGGTATTCAAGGCAATGAAAAGGTTGATGTATTGGCGAAAGAAGCCCATAACCCTAACCCTGACGTCGATTTCTAGCCGGGAGGAACTGAAGGAGTGAGGGAAGAGGGGACAAGAAAAGTTCCAAATTCGGGTGGGATTCGAACCCAGGGCCCTTTGGGCCCCAGCCCCATGACCCGGGATAGAACGCTACGGCGGTGTCGCTGGCCCGGCCAGCGATTTCGTGCCCATATGAGTCTTGGTTTGATGACGTCATCGCTACTTTCTGCATTTTTCTCAATTAACACAGTGAGTTTTGGTGAGCTTAAGAGCTTTAGCTGTGCTAGGGTTAATATGAATATAACAAATATTGAGATCCCCTTTACAGATTTTAAGGCTTCAGTTAATGGCTACATCAGCAATAGGTGGCAAATGCTGTGGGATTCATTTCCTAATAATAAAATGCATGCTGTTCAACCAACTGTTGGAGCTGCTGGCAGTTCAGGTTTGATTGGACGAAGGGACGAGATTGTATTAGCGCGATGTAAAATTGGTCATACTTATATGACCCATAGTTATTTGCTTAGAGGTGAGCCAGTCCCTCAGTGTATTCCTTGTGATTGTGCTCTTTCTGTGAAACTTGAATGCGTTGATTATGCGCTTATTCGTAGAAAATATTACAGCGTCCCAGATTTGAAAACCTTATTTCAAGATATTAGGCCTCTTCAGGTGATAAATTTCCTGAAGGAGGCTGATTTGTTCAAATATTGTTAACTTTTTAAAATGTTGTGACTAAAATTTATTGTGGTGTATGTTTTTAAAGGTTTTGATGTTTTTAATAATCTTAATGACACGATATAACACAATTATGTTGAGGAATACTTTAATACTCCCTCGAGAGAGAGGTAAACACATGGCCGCTGCTGCGATAGGATCCCCCGGATAGAAGCCGACGAAAATTGCTGATTTTTCTTCAAAGTGAGTAACGCATGATACTAACGACCCGCAAGTGCCTTAGTTAACATCATCCCGAATATTGCTCATGGGGAATATGTGATTTACGTCTGCATGGCTGTTGCCTCTTGAAATGTGCATTTTATGTGCTCGCTGAAAATGGATATTGCCCGCAACGTATGTTGTAGACCAGGTGGATACACCCTATCGTTGCGGTACCCAAACTAGCACACCAGCGCTATGTCAGTTTAATTTTTCTTAGTGCGTGAAATAATATCACACTCACCCTACTGTAGCTCATGTGAGGAAATTTAAGAGTATATTTCCAGGACCAATTATTCTTTATCCCAGGATCCATTTTGCTATGTCTACTAAAAAAAAAAAATCTGAATGTTTCTCCTCTTCCAAAAACTTACATCTGGTATAGAGCCTGCATTTTCCTTCCCCGATTAAAAATGTTCTCAATTTTATTTGAGAAAAGAATTTCTCACGGAAAAGCACTTTGTTTCCTATAAAGAGAGAAGAGGGGATACCCCTAGTTTGGGATTTGCTAAGTGCAACCTGTTTTAGATTGCACAATAGGGAAGTGGGGAATTCCCCAAGGATGCTAAACTTAGGAACTGAGTCAAATTGTTTATACTTGTTTATCAAAACAATGTAGATCAGGAATTCCCCCACAAAGTTATATATGGAAAGGGAGTGATTCGGATGAAGTAATTTATGTGGATTTCAATTGGTCACCTAGTGCAGGGTTATGTTTATGCATGTATTCTGTAAGTAATAGCTATTTTTAGACTGGGAACCTTTGTGAAGTCAGTATAGATTTGAGATTTGAGCTAAGTCTCTCCGTCAGCAGTGCATCAGCTATACAGTATGGTAATAGCTGGTTTTTAATCTACAATAAGGGTAGAATTGTGCTTCAACAAGTGCCAGGAATTTATTATATTTAATTCCATGTGAGCCAAGAGTGCTGTACTTATTCTACTGTCATCTTCGAACTAGGATTTCCAATTGTGGACAATGAAATCGTGGTATTACCTGGCCTCTGATATACTGTGGATTATGTCGTCGAGGGACCTATATAGAACCCTGTCGTCTTGAATTGCTTGACAAGATTACTTTCAGGACTGATAAGATTCCCATGGATTATACTACCTGAAGAGTTAAATAATGTGAACTTTGCATACTGTCATTTGGAGTTTCGCTGGTGAGGACATATCAATCGTTGAACTGCAACGCCTTCACCATAGGATACTAGAATGCTGTATAAGTATAATAATCTTAATTGTGTAAATTAATGTTTTTTGTTTTGGACATACCAAATTGCTTGAACCAAATCAAGTTAAGATCAGTAAAACTGTTATTATATATAATTTAGATCATTTGTGCACAAGGCTCATTTATTGTGTTTGAAGGTATTTCTGACCTTAGACATCTACGAGACGCCATAACAGATTGGGGGCTCGTCCTGGAATTGAATTGAGATAACTTTGAGCCTTATTGTGTCGAATTTACACATTAAAAGTGGTGATATTAATATTGTAAACATGTGCACATTTTTGGCATACAAAATTTGGGTTGTATTACATGCACTACTTTGTAGTTTGGTTCAAGTCTATTTGTTGTTGTAAGTATCAATCACAATGGAGTTTGATCCAGAAGTGTTCATAGGGCACATAACTTGGGAGAAGTTTGATGAGCTGAGAATCCTGTATTTAAATTAACTAGCCAGCATTTGGACTCGAAGCTAACGCTATGAGAAAACAGGTTATAAAAAACACCTGATCAAACCTTTTAGTGCAGGAAGATGTTTGGGATGATCCTCTTTGGAAAGGATTCAGGCAGTTATGGAACAGGGTGAAAGTATGAATTCAAACGAAATAGCTAGAAATTCAAAAGGAATTAGAATAGAATTGAGAACATGGAAATAGAACAGAAGCAAATAGGATAAGGAAATATAATTGGAAAAAAGAAAAATTGGCAAATACAAAAGGAAATGCAACAAAAAGAGATGGACTTACAACATCAAATGGATATGGAAAAAGAAAGAGCTGAAGCTCAGGTAGAGTTAGAAATTGAAACAAACAGGCTAGCTCGTCATACTCTTCCAAGCCCTCTGGTTTGATGCGGTTTAAAAATATTGCCTGGTTCCAAATTCAGGAACAAGATTAGACAATACTTCTACACTTTGAGAAAATTGCTTAATATGCTTGAAATTGCCGCAAGGAGTCTTGACCTTTTTTGCTACAGTCATTTAGTCTTCATTGGTAAAGCCCGAATATATTCGGCCATGTCAATTAACAGATGTATTATTATGACGAGTTAAGCTGCGGCAGTGCTGCATATGCATATTAATTGGTGCCAGAGGCATATAGACAAAATTCAGGTCTTGTCAGAAAAAGGATGATCAGACCCATTTGTAATTTGCCCGTGTAAAGGAACAAATGTTTTGATCGCTGGCTTCTCTCAGAAGAAGTCGGGCCAATTTTGGTCACTTAGGGAGTTGGAAAATGTTAGTTAAAGAGTGTCAAAACAGTGTCTACATCCATATATCAAAACACATCTGGATGAAATTGACAGTTTGCGTGAAGCACAGCCGTAAAGTCCGACGATTATGCTTTGACACACACATTTAAGTCAACTAGTAGGCCTAGCCAAGAATTTCTGGTACAAAAAGACCAATACAACAATAAGTCGGGTTCTAACAAATCATCTCATGGTAGCACTCAGGATGGGAAATCCCATTCCAGGTTTCCCATGAAAAGGAGTAAAGAAAAGATGTGTGCGAATCGTAATTGTGCACACACAGAAGAAAGACCTCATCAATGACAGGCAGGCAATTAAGAAGACAAACATGAACGGACACAATACAGAAGAATCATATCATTGTACACACTGTGGTAACAGTTTTTCTTCACTAAGGACTACAAAACACAACATGAATGACCACAGGAGAAAGACTCTTTATGTAACACTGTAGTAAACGTTTTATCCATAAAGTGAAAAAGACAAATTGAAATAATAACACACACCCTTAACCGAAAAAATTTCAAAGAAGCGCATATTATCCCAAGGTTTGGTTTTCAATCAGCTGTGGGGTGCGCTGTGACGAGGGTCTCCATTTTGTTTTAGAGTCTTTCAGGGGTACACTCATACACTGGAACATATATACATTTAAAAGCACAGTTCTAACACACGATAACAATGATGCTAAAATCGCTTTGTGATCACTTGTGATCTCTTGTGTTAGAATGTGCTGTCTATATGAATTATATGTTCCCGTGTATGATGTGGTGACCTCATACCCACGTTAATCTGATGTATTAGGCTTGCTATAAGCATCTATAGATCTCGAGCACTTGTGCTTTTGTGTGGTATTGTATTCGGGGACCACCTCGCCATTAGCAGTAAGTCACTGCAGTTGAAGGCTTGTTTATTGGGTAGCCTCAGTTGGTGGAGCACTGGTCTTATATGCCAGAGTCCCCGGTCCACTCCTGGTTCAGGCAAGTGTGCCCTCAATTTTGTTCCTTCGGGGGTGTTCTCTCTGCTGTGCTTGGATTCTGTTTTGGGTATTTACGTTTTATGTGTTCTAACATGTGATGTTAGAACACATCAGTAGCTCATCTTTCCTTTCCTTATGTGTTCATGACTATACTCTGTCCAGGTATTTATTTTCTCCTCCATTGCGCTCTAAGCCACACCGTACGCAAGCCATTTCACGCCTCAGCATAGCAACAAGTTGACAAAACAGCTTAATTTTAGATCAAACCAACACGTCGCGTGTAAGCGAACAACAGGCGCGTATGTGAGTGCGTACACTGCGACACAACACGCGTTGCAACGGTAAAAACACCCGCAGAAAAAAAAAAAAAAAAAAAAAAACAAAGCCCAAAAAATGAAAAGGAAAAATAAATACCTGGACAGAGTAAGAGTACTTTAATAAATTGTAGTAATGTTAAAATGCTACGTTGCTTATAGTCTGCTTCGAGTGAGTATTAAAATTAACAACTCCTACCGACAAATTTGTGTCCATACTCGTGTCATTAAGAAAGGTAGCATTTATTTTAAAACATACACTTTAATACACCCCGTAAAAAACCCTCTTTTATACTAGAAAAAGGCTAAGCTTTTTTTACAATTGATATATATATTCCCCATGTATAGCAAGGTAAGTTTAGCTGAATTGTAATTCATCAGATACAAGGTTCCCTGGTTCGATTCCAGTCCTAGATTTTCTGTAACTATACATATAATGTACCTAAAGATCAGCTAAGTATACTGGTCATATTAAAGGCATGACCATAGGGAAACATTTTTTTCATTCACAAGCCCAATTAGTCATTAGTCAACTAGCGGTCATTGGACCGCTAGTGTCCGTCTGGCCGTCGCATTTTGTGAATGGAGTCGATATGACATGAGGTGACCAAGGTCCCGATATCTCAAAGGTCACGATGAGTTCACACAGATCACGAGGTCACCCGGTCACACAGGGTCACAAGGTCAGATGAGGTCACCCACACCCACCCTGCCTCCAATGCAACCCACCCTTCCACTCTCTGACACAGACAGCCCGCCCACGTGTCCTGACACCCCCTCCCTGTCGCACGCAGTCCCCTCCCCGAAAACAGCCTATTTTGTGAATGGGCCAAGGTCACAAGTCATCAAGGTCACAACAAGGGGTCAACAATGTCACATGGGGTCACCAAGGCCACATGGGTTCCAATCACATGGGGTCACCAGGTCACATGGTGTTCCCTCACCCCCTCACCGACGGAAACCACCCGACCCCACCCGCCCCTATGCACATCACTCGACCCCTCCCCAACGCAACCCCACCCCCTACTGCCACCCCACCCTGCCCCCCTTCCATATGATTCAACCAATGTATGGTATAGTAGTTTTTTCAATGTAGCAAAGGAGTTTGCATATCCGATGTACCGTTTTTAAGCGATACAGCATTTGCCATATTTAATTAGCTCATTGGCCATACCTAAGCCGCATGCATAGAACTTTCAAATGGCAAAGAAGATGCGTCACCATAATGGGTTTTCATGAAGTGAAGGAATTTTACCTTGGATTTACTGTACCATTCAAAAATATAACATTTACGGTTATTTTTGCATCTTGCTATTTGCATACTATTTGCCCGAAAGTAATCCCAACATCTACCCAGTCGATAACTCTTTAACCCAGCTTTTCTTCCACCAAGCTACTCATTATACTCCATAATCTCCAGATAACTTGCACCAGCCTTGCGGGAAAGTTTGACCGGCCCAAAGGTTCAAAGAGGTCACCAATTTCACATGAGGTCACCCCACACCCGCCCACTCCTTTCCACCAGTTACATCATCATCATATCCCTTACGGACCTCTACGCATGCAATATATTAAGGGTCCACATTTTGCCACAGACACCACACAGACAGACGACCAGAGGATCCCTATGTGCCTTCTGCAATTCTTGCGGACAACACAAAATGATGTAAAAAAAGTAGCTGAGCCAACATTGGGCCAACAGAACAAACTGCGTTGGAAGTTTTCTAAAAAAAAAAAAAAATTCACCCCACCATATGAGAAAAAAAACGCACCTTATAAAAGGGTTTTAAAAAAAAAATTGCCCTGTGGGAAAACACAGAAAAAAACTGACGCCTGTTACTTACGTTGGAAAACACTCTATAACCAAGAAAATTGCAATTTTTGTCTCGCGATACGCACAGTTTTAAAAAGTAATACAGATTGGTTACGGACACCATTTGTATTGAACATTGTGGACCAATTCTTTAACTACCTTTACGTATGCATGAAACAGCCCGAGCACCAACCTTGATGTGCTTATTCACAAATTAGCCTTACACAACCTTTCACCACATTAACTACATAAACAGATACTATAATTTGATTTCAAAGTAAAATTTAAAATTTTAAATTGGGTCTATTAAGTAGAAATTTAAATTGCCTTGAAAAACTAAATACTCCTAAGTTTCGCACGAACCATGCACACCGGCATCACTTATGCGGCACATGGCGGCCCACGACATCAGGAAAAACAATTTGATTTTGCTTGCAAAAACAGTTGGGCATAATTATAAAATAATATTGTTACCATCAAATTGCAATGAGAAAATGCGTTTTGGAAGTGAACATTCCAAGGGTTCCGCACTTTGACGCACTCACATGGCGGCTTGATTACAGGTGAGTTAAAACAAAATTGACCATGATTGTGTCTGCCATTTTGAATTTTAAGTAACATATATATAATATGTGTGGATCATCTAAAGCTCATTTCAATATCTTCAATTTGCTGCAAAAGATCATTCACATCGGTTAGGTAAGACCGAGCTACAGTCGTTTGAATAAAGTAGTCTGTTTTTTGATCTGTCCATGGATTCGCATTAAATGAACGGCGTTCAGTGAGAGAAATCAGTGTCCAGAAAAAAACTGGGCTAGTTAGTGAAGGCAGGAAGGCCGACGATATTTAACCCCACCAAAATTCAGTCGAATTTCCCACCGATGCCCTCTTAACAACTTCTAATCCTCATCACTCATAAAAATCATTTGAAAAATAAATAATGATAGATGTATCAGTTTCTGAGGAGTTGAATGAATCATTTACATATGAAGGAACAGACAGCGGTGACAACCTTTTGAGGTTTAAAGTATTGTCATTGTAGAACCACAAGATATGACACATCTTGAAAAAAAGTGTTTCAAATGAAAGTGTGCTTTCTACTTTCTACTTTATAGTAAATTAATTAAAAAAAAAAAAATTTCACATAAAATAGAAAATACCCTATCATTTTGGGGAGTCTTGCCTTAGTTGGCCACGGTGTATCAAAATGGGAATCCGTGGATAGGGGTAAAAGCGGACTACTTGATTCAAAAGACTGTAGCTTGACTTGACTTATCCGATTGGAATTACTTTGCATCAAATAACAGCTATGAATTGGGCTTTCTTGATGACACTACAATATGTTAGGCCCTTAAACTGACTCATTATTGTTTCTTCCACATTTTTCAGCCAATGAGGGAACTATTTTCATTTTCATTATTTGGCTTAAATCATGCGGTATTTTTTTACAGTGAAATGACCTACACAGGGGATCGACAAAATATACGAACAATATTGGGTCTATTTTTAGACTCATTTCATTTCCGAGACTTCCGAGACAAGTTTCCTACCAAAATTCCAATATCAACTGAAAAGGCGATGCTTGAACAGATTTTTTCAAATAATGAACTATTTTCAGATTTTCGGCCGCTAACGCAGCCCAAAAATCATAACGCGGGCTGGGGACGAGAAACTAATAATCGAGTTTCAAGGGCCTTAGCTATATGGCGGACACAATCCGGGTCAAGTTTTTTTTTACTCAACCCGTATACGTACAATAGCCTGGGTGCTGTGATCGGTTGTGGACGTGTCTTTCATTTGCTCTGAAATATTTTTAAAAATTTTAATTAACTCAGCGTTTTTAAAACTTTTTAAGCTTTTCGTTGATGGCACATCGTTTTTAAATCTTTTGGATGTTCTGATTGTGATTATCTCGCGTTTTGGTGGTTTTTAAAGTATGAAATTTGTGACTTTTGTGCAATACTCAAGTAGCCCGCGAATAGCTTGTGACGACGGCCATTTTGAAGTGTGGATGTACCGACCAACCTTCCGAATTTTGCAATCATCATTTACGTCATTGTAACATGCACCGTACCCGGAAATCTTTGCTTGCTACCTTCCATCGGACGCTGATATTAATCGCCTCGTATCATCTAGCTGAAAGGGTAGTGATTATTCCTTCTGTACAGCTTGATTTGCGTGAATTTTCGATCCAAACAGCAAGACTACCGGTAAGGTTTTTAGGCTTCTTTGACATTACCAGTGTGGGAATCAACAATGTATTTCAACTGAAAGAAACTAAATACTCCGTTTCTTGTAGGATTAAAACTCATATCGAAACACAACCTGCGTCGAATTGGAGTTTAAGATATACCCAGTATTTCCTTTGTCCAATATGGGGACCAACAATTTGTTCTAACACATTGCCAATGCGGATGGGACCCTGTGTCCTGAAGAAAGGTAACGTGGGAAAGAGATGTAAACCGGACTTGGGAAAGTGTGCTACCAAACCGATAGCATTTTATTGTATTATTTTGAGTGGCGATGTTGAAATCAACCCAGGACCTAAAGACTCTAAATTGAGGGATATATGTGGCCAATGTAATAAGATCTTGCGCAGTAATGCGAGGAAACTTCGATGTTCCGACTGCAATGTTTGGTTACATCTTAGGTGTACTGAGGTGACAGATCGTGATTTCAAAAAATTAAAGACTGAGGGGAGTGTTTGGTATTGTTCAAACTGTAGTGCTCCATGTGCTGATTGCACAGAAGCAGTGTTGAATGAGCATAAAGGTGTCCAGTGTGATACATGTAACTACTGGTACCATTCACTTTGTGCCGATATTGACAATGAAATGTACCTGCAATTACAAACGTCCGATGATCCATGGTATTGCCCGACTTGTGTAAGGGAGGATGGTGTCAAGTCATCACTTGATTTGGACATACAACAACCAGAGCAGGAACCAAAAAATTCAATTCAGACTAATAGAACTTCTACCGATTCCCGGCAACGGCATCAACAACACCCTAGCATACATTAACAAAATAGTAAATTACGTTCTTATCAGTGACTTTCAAAGTATAAAAGTAAAGCATCAGATATGGCTTCTTAATCGAAAGTAATCAAGTCCGGACATGGTTTGCGGGAAACCGAAACGGGGCTTAATGGGGAAATTAGTAGTAGTGAAATATTTCTGATCATACGTTGTTTACGGAGAGACCGTGCACTATATGAGGGCGGGTGGTTTGTACTCCAGCGGTGAAGAAAGATATATTCGGTACAACTGCAGGTAAGCAATAAACTGTGCGGCGATATGGTCAGAGATCCAAATCAAGGGGCAACAAGCCACTCATCGTTGGTACTTTCTATCGCACCAAAGAAGATGATAGGGATGTACATATTGATGAACTTCATCATCAATTTCACTCTTGGCAGGCAAGCTAATAGTCACCATATGTTGCTGAATGGAGATTTTAAATCCCTAACATCAACTGGCCGGGAACAACTCAATTACATCAAGAAGTGGATTATCGCAAGCGTGCAGCTGGAGAAATTAGTTAAGCTTGCTGAAGAGCATGGTTTACACAAATGGTGACGAACCCAACCGTATCCAGGGAGATCCAAGAAACATTTTGGATCTTGTATTTTCTAATAAATTGCCAGTCAATTTATAAGACCTCAGTAATAGGCGGTGTGGCAGTTCACTTCATAGTATGTTGACAATAATACAGCCCCAACTCGTAAGAGGAAAATAAAACGCAAAGTCTTTGTCCGGGCAAGCAGACTAAATTCAATATCCCAAGTGGTCTCAAAGAGTTTTATCCAGAATATAAGAGGAATACACCGGGCAAGATGTGAGCAGAAATAGAAAGTATTTCACCAGAAAGTGCTACACGATGGATACATAGTTCCGCATAAAATGTCATCATTTCGTTTCAATGTGCAGGGTTCAGCAAAATCTCTCCGTAATTTGTGTCGTAAAACGCAAAAGGTTATATTATATTGCTAAAGCCTCCAACAAGAAAGGGGACTGGGATACTTATACATAAAGAGGAAGGACGTGCCACCAATGTTTGCGTTCGGCAAGGGACTCATACATAAGCAAAGTTAGACACGCCAATCGTGAGACACCACCACCCAAGATTTTCTGGAATACATAAAGGGTTACGTAAGGAAGACATGGTCTGGGTGATTTAAAACACGAGGGTACGCTTGATTAGTGACAGCAATGCCAAGGCTGAGATTTTGCACCAACAATTTGCTAGCGTCTTTACTACAGAAGATCCTGGAAATTTACCAGATCTGGGGGCAGTCAATATGCTAATTACACGTTGGTTTATTGATGAAGCAGGTGTATTAAAAAGACTTAAGGACTTGAATGCTGCAAAAGCCAGCCTTGTATCAAGGCTTTGATTATTTATTTAATTTGTGTGAGGTCCGCCCCTTCGGAGCCGCGCAAAGTTCAGTCGTAATCAAAGCCTTTCGCAAATATTTCCCTTTCTTTGTTAATCATGTTTTTCGGGATATTTCTTCCGAAAATTATAGCGATAGTTGATTGGTCACTGCTGATGTCATCGTTCGTGAAAATAGTTACTAGATATACGAGGTTAGTGGAAAAACTGATCAATAACAATTCAATTATGGTGGGTTTTGGTAACCGATCAAAACAAAGCGAAATACCGGGGGCGAATACGGCCAGGATCCCTGATGCAGGCTTACTCTAGCTGGGAATGAAACTGGCGACATTTGTGCTGTGAAAAACGGCACGGTGAAATGAAAATCCATGGTGGAATTGGGAATTACAGGCATCGTTTTGTCAGTGTCATGGTGTTAGACTGAGGATCCCGAGTTGTAGGATTATTCGAGCGTGATACACGTACGGTACTGTGTGAATATGACTATCATGCGAGTATTTGAAGCTCATACGGCTACGTGGACTGATGTGATAC
Source organism: Ophioderma brevispina (assembly GCA_023653785.1). Classification (NCBI taxonomy): domain Eukaryota; kingdom Metazoa; phylum Echinodermata; class Ophiuroidea; order Amphilepidida; family Ophiodermatidae; genus Ophioderma; species Ophioderma brevispina. The sequence goes on along the minus strand of JAMKCH010002895.1, from coordinate 8,971 downwards.
GTATCTAATGTTGATTTTACAGTAATGTAGTGGAACGGGATTTGTATTTGACAGTAGTCATTGCATCGTTTCAGCCCAGAGTTAGGCCGAAAGTTTAGCCTTAAATTATGCAGTAATAGGTGCCTGTCAAGACATGCCCGTAAGCATATACCCCCGCAACCCCCCACCCGGTAAGTTCATTGTCTAGACTAGGATGTATGGTCCCCTAAATTCTCGGCGGGAATTTGTGAACTGGACTTCATTTATGGCGGAATTTTGGGGTGTTCGCCACACGTCACAATGGTCACATTTGCGTGGCATGGTCATGATACGCGGGTCAGGATTCATCATTTCACTTAATGTCAAATCACTGTCATGTCTGTGAGTGGCAATTTTGATGGTCACTGCATGTACAATATTTGATAAAATGAATTGACAGTATTATGCCATAGTTTAGTCTCATATTCAGTGTGTTTGGCAGGGGGTGTGGTGGGAAAAGGAAAAACCTTTACTAGCTTTACGGGGCCTGTATTTCTGCGAGCGGGCTACAACTACGCCCATCTGCATTGCATCTCACATACATACCGTACGGACTCACTCGTACTCGCAGTGTCAGAACTCGTCTTTTTGCTTTGAATCGTATGCAAATTAGGCCGTGCAAAAATCGATATGGTAATTTTGACGGGCCGACGTCATCGATGTTGGCAAGTATCTGAAAACATTTTGTCATCGATGATGTGAAATTGGGGCGGTGCTTACGATGACATACTTTGATTGAACATTATGCTTGCACAGGGGAATACCAATTTGCGCAAAGACGCCTCGCTCCGCTCGGCCTCACGCCTTCGGCGTTGGCGACACCTCGCTCGGCGCGGCTCATCGCGGTTGGATAAAAATGCGAGGCGCTCTTTGACAAAGACTAACAAAAGCCCAGGGTCCAGACGAGATCCCCCCTTGGTTTCTAAAGCTTACAGCTGAGGAAGTCGCTCCATACCTTACTGGCATTTTCCAGGTATCAGTAGACACTGGGAAAATTCCATCACTGTGGAAACAAGCAAATGTTACTCCAGTTTTAAAGAAGGTTAGTCGTGCGGAAGCATAAAACTACCGACCAGTGTCGGTGAAGTTGTGACCTGTAAGATACTCGAGCACACATTTCAAGCACACATCATGAAACATGCCGAGGCTACACACATTCTTAATGATAACCAGCACGGGTTCAGACCAAGAAGATAACCAGAGACCCAATTGATTTTGACCGTTAATGATATGCTAAAGAACAGACCAGGTAATCTCGTCGACAGGCTGTATTAGATTTCACCAAAGCCTTTGACAAGGTCCCGCAAGAAGGCTTCATACATAAGTTCACTATGATGGTATGTTCCGGTCCAAAAATGCAAAATTGGGCGCAAAGATTCCTCTCTGTAGAACACAAGTGTGGTTTTGGCTGGCAAAACATCCAAGTCGCCTCCTGTCTTAGTCTGGCATGCCCCAAGGTACTGTATTTGGACCAATGCGTTTATTTTCTATTGTCAAACGATTTAACAGTGAAGATATCATCCAAAGGTACTACGCCTATTTGCAGACGATTGTCATTATATTAACATCAAGTCAAACACACACTCGTTACTTGCAAGAAGATCTACGGCACAAGTTGGAGGTTTGGCAACCCAAATGCGCTGATGTCGTCAACCTACTAAAATGTGTACCATGACCATTGATATGAGGAATCCTCCCCACCACACTTACAACTTCTGTGCGACAAAACGACAGCAAGAGTGTCGAGTCCTACCCGATCTGGGGGTTACATCTGAACAACACGCTGACATGGAATACTCATATCCTGGAAGTTTGCAAAAAAAGCATCAGCGGGTCTCGGACTGGTGTCTACGGAATCATGGGGAATGCCACCCACACGGGTTAAAATCGTTGTATACCACACTTATTAGACCACTACTGGAGTATGCTTCATCGGCCTGGAACACATCAATCAAACCAACAGAGATAGTTTAGAAAGAATTCAAAGACAGGCAGCCAGATTTTGTAAAAATGAATACAGCAGAGAAGACGTGGTTACATTACCAAACTACTGGAAGAGCTGAAATGGGAAACACTGGAGATCCGCCGTAAAATCAAGAGTATTACAATGCTTTACAAGATCATACATGGGTTAGTAGGACCATATCATTTGCCGAACATCTTGTCTACCAGACCAGAATCTAAGACAAATTAAAACTACAGAACAAATCGCTACGGTTGAACATTGTTTCACCAAAATAGTCAATGGAAATGGACTGCCGGCCCCACAGTTGTGAATAATGCTTCCCTGGAGGTGTTCAAGGGGGCCACCTCCATCATCCTCAGTTGTATTAATTCTTTCATTTGGAGTCACGCCATCCACCATAGCAGTGCTCTATAGTCAAGTTTGGTGGGTGTTGCCCTATGAGGAGTTCTACCGACGAAAACAAGATACAGATCCATTAACATTTGCATAAAAATGTTAACCCATCAACTATTTTTACTTTTAGCATTTTTAAAATTGTTTTCTATCAAATTGCATGGGAGAAAAGGTGTTTTGCGAAAGCGACATAGCAAGAATTCCACTCAAGAAGGGGACACCCCTCCCGCACCCACCCCAGACAGCTTGATATACAAAATTTGCAGGGGCAATTAATCTTAAGGAAACAAAAAAACTTAACCCATCAACTATATTTTACTTTTTGAAATGCTGATCATACCTAGCACTATTTCATATTGTTTCTATCAAATTTGCATGGGGAAAAATGTGCTTTGGAAAGCTTGATATACGAACTCTCGAAGACCACTTTATGCTTATTCTAAAAAACTTAACCCATCAAACTAATATATTTTTACTTTTAAAAATGCTGATCATACCTATAAAGCATTAAAAAGCAAAAATATTATACACATGTAAAGTGAACACTTATGAAGTTGTGCCTATCAAAATTGCATGTGGGAAAAAGTGTTTTGGAAAGTGAATATTGCCAAGTTCTGTGCGTCGCGCGGGAGGGGCATCAGATCAAAGCATATTTACATACAAATGTAGAGTGAACCACTTATGAACATTTATAATTAATTCAAACAAAACTTAACCAGTAATTCATGTCAAATTGTTTCCATCAAATTTGCATGGGAAAATATTTTTTGCGATCATTGCCAAGGGTTCCACGATTTGAGTGGGAACGCACCCACCCACAGACAGCTTGTATACGAACTCTCCATGGACACAACTTTATTGCTTAATTCAAACCAAACTTAACCCATCAACTATATTTTACTAATTAAAAATGATCATACCTAATAAGCATTCTAAGTGAACCCAATCAGAAATTTCAAATTGTTTTTTTATATCAAATTTGCATGGGGGCCCAAAAAGGACGGGGAAAATGTGGTTTTGGGAAAGCAAGATTGCAAAGGTTCTGCGCACAAACCCCCCCCCCACCCCCCCCACGCAGCAAACCCGGCGCGGCTATACCTTGAAGGTGCATGATATTATCTAAAACTCAATATGCAGGGGCCCAAACATAAAAAAATTATTCAAAAACTTACAAAAATTAAAAAATGGAATATTTTATTTTTTTAAAACTGTGATCATACCTAAAAAGCAAGATTTCAATTGTTTCCATCAAATTTGTATGGGAAAATATTTTTTGGGAAAGCTAACATTGAAGGGTTCTGCACTTCGCACGGGAGGGGGAGACCCTCTCCCGCACCACCCCCAGACAGCTTGATATTAAAAACTCTCCATGGACCATTTTAGGTTTAATTCAACAAAACTTAACCCATCTACTATATGTTACTTTTTTAAAAACCGTTGATCATACCGATATGCATTGTTTTACAAACTGTTTCCATCAAATGGTGCATTGGGAAATGATGTTGGGGAAGTTCAAAATTGCAGGGTCCGCGCTCGCGCGCCCCCGTACCCACCCAAAGACAAGATGTATACGAATTCTCCTGAACACTTTATGCTAATTCAAAAACAAACTTGAACCCATCAACTAATTATTTTACTATAAAATGATCATCCACTATAAGCATTATAAATAGTGAACCCATCGAAATTTCAAATGTTTTGATATTCAAATTTGCATGGAAAAAATGGGTTTTGGGAAGCAAAGATTGTAAAGGTTTCTCCGCACAACCCCCCTCCCCGCAGAACACCCTGTGCGCTATACTTCAGTGCAAGGTGCCGTGACTATTACCTAAAACCCTCGGGCCCCCAATATGCAGGGGCCCAACATACAAAAAAAACATTACAAATGAGTCAACCCACCCATGCAAAAAAAAAATGTCCTCAAGTAGACAAAAAAAAATCCAGACCCTATGACTGAAGGAAAAAAAACCTGCCTCAAAAGCAATGAAAAAAATAATGGGCTGCGTCCCGTACCGTAATAGGATTAATATGCCCTTATAAGCAGTATTTTTAGGTTTCTGGGAAGCAGTATGCTGCAATTTAAAGCATTCAACTATACTGCTTATAGCAGTACTACTTGTTAGCAGTATTAAATCTTCATGAACGGGTGCAGACTGGCACAATAATAGGTATATGGCCTTAAATAAGAATGTTTGGATAAGCAGTTTTAAAGCTCTGGTAGGCAGTACACGGTCAGAGCCAAAAATAGTTTTGTTGCTGGATCGAATATTTGATAGCATTTTTTTTTCGTTAAAACATTCATAGTAGCTAGTTTACTAAGCAGTAAATGGTAAGAATGGTACATTTGTTATCAAAAGTAGCAAATTTGGCAGAGAGGTAGAGAATTAAATTGGGAAAAGGATATGAAACACCTTCACAGGTCAAGTTCCAGGTCACCTAGAGGTCACAAGCAAAGTCAAATGAGGGTCAAAATACCTTAAAATGCAGAAGAATAGGTGTAAAATAGCCACAATATGCATGAAAGTGACAAAATTTAACTTCGAAACAAGTTTTATTTAAAGGAGGTTTAATTCTATATTTAAAGGGTGTTTAATAAATAAAAATGCTGTTGCTTAAATCATAAACAAAGGGTTGTTTAATTAGGCCTAATATCTGCAAATGGATTACAATTTGGAAAATGGAAATTAATATGCCAATCAGAGATTACTAAGCGAAAGGTGGTGGTCCTCAGAGTCAGTTATAATGGCCAAAGGAAACAATATTGAGGTTAACAAATGTTGAAGCCATTCAAACACATGTGCTATGCAGTTATATACCTGGTGGTGTACAGAAGGAGTTTGGCTAAGTTGTCTACATATTCGACATTTACTGGTCTGGCTAATGGACTTAGGCACTTCAAAACTGTGTCGTGTCAAGCATTGGGGTGCACTTTATATTTTGTCATCTGACGGCTTGGTGACTTAGAGAATAAAGGTATTGATTTTGGGGAACCGGTACTCTCTTTAAGACGAATTGAACCCAAGGCGATTACCATTATTTTAAGTGGAAGAACGAGGCCGGAGGCCGAGTTCTTCCACGCCAAAAAATAATGGTTGTCGTCATTCGCAGGGTTTCAATTCGTCGTAAGTAAAGAGAGTACGGTTTTCCCAAATTCATTTACCTTTATTCTTCATTCTTAAACAGCGTTATAATTTAGGTCATTCTTTAACCCAGTTTCGCGATGCTTTTACGGCTTATGAATACAACAAAAAAAAGGACTACCACCGACCAGTGAAACAATGAAAATCAAAACCGTTGAACGCAACGAGCTCCGAACGCCAACGAGACGCCAAGTGCAGGCGCGCGCGACGTAGTAAAACGCGGTTATGACACGAGCGCTTAACCTAAAAATAAATCAATCGCACGCCGTACTACCTGGGTATTAACCGAATTGAACAGGCATCAGCAATGAAATTGCTTACCATTTTCACAGCTTTTTAAGAAATCAAAGAAATCCCAAGGACGTTTAACACTATCAACCCTCGGCCAGGGGAAAACAAAAAGCAACCCCAGTGCATACACTTACACTAAATAAATGTTAAACTAATCCCTAAAAGTAAACCCTATTTCATAGTACCTATCAGCTTAGTCACAAAGGAGTTTCAATTGAGGAGAATGTCCTTAAGACACATGATTTGATTGTTAAGTATGAGTATTATCTGCATAATACAAGCAAAGGTAGATTACGGCACGATTAGGAACGGTTTTTTCGGACACTTTTTTTTGGAAAAAATATTCTCTCGCCACCAAACAATAAAGTATATAGGAATTAGGAAAACGAGAAAAATGATTCTCGTGCTTTTCTCGCCAAACAAAATAAACTATATAAGAATTAAAAAAAACCACAACGAAAAATAAATCTCTCCTTTTTTCGTCACTGTCTCGCCACCAAACAATAAAATACATAAAAAATTAGGGAAAAAAAAATTCAAAACGAGAAAATCGATTCTTGTCCTTTTCCCCACCAAAACAATACAAAACATTAAGAATTTTAAAAAAAGAAACCGGAGAAAAAGAAGTTCTCGTCACTTTTTCTCGCAAACAATAAACTACACTAAAAAATAGGAAAAAAAAAAAAATCCAGACAACGGACAAGCAGATCTCGTCCTTTGCCTCGCCAAACAATAACAAAAAACATAAGAATTTTAAAAAACACACAAACGGAGAAAAGAATTCTCGTCACTTTTTCTCGCCAAACATTAAAAACATAAGAATTAGAAAAAATAATACACAACGAGGAATGTAGATCTCGTCACTTTTTCTAGCCAAACACTATAAATACAGAAGAATTTTTAAAAAAAAAACAAAACGAGAAAAAGACATTTCAGTCACTTTTTCTCGCCAAACAATAAAATACATAATTAGAAAAATATCCGCAATGAAGGAATGTAGATCGCGTCACTTTTTCTCGACACCCAAACAATAAAATACATAAGAATTTTAAAAAAAACACAACGAAAAATAAATTCGCCATTTTTTCGTCACGTTTTCTCGCCAAACATAAAATACATAAAAAATTAGGGAAAAAAACTCCACAACGAGAAAGAGTCTTGTCTTTTCCTCGCAAACAAATACCAAAAACATAAGAATTTTAAAAAAAAAAACACGAGAAAAGAAATTCTGTCACTTTTTTCGCCATAACAATAAAAACTAAAAATTAGGAAAAAAAATCCACACACGGGAAAGCAGATCATCTCCTTTTCCGCGCCACCAAACAATGACAAAACATAAGAATTAAAAAAACACACAACGAGAAAAGAAATTATGTCCCTTTTGCTCCCCCCAAACATTAAATACATAAGAATAGAAAAATATCAACTTAGAAAATTACTTGCATTTTGTCTACTGCCCATTTCGTCTACTATCAAAATTAAAAATGCCCATTTTGTGTTTAAAAAGGATTTTAAAAAAAAAAACACAACGAGAGAAGAAATTCTTGTCACTTTTGCTCGCCAAACAAATAAAATACATAATTAGAAAATATTCCACAAGAAGGTAGATCTCGTCCTTTTTCTCGAAAACAATAAAATAACATTAAGAATTTAAAAAAAACACAACGAAATCAAAACAAAAAAACAACCTAATTTTTTTTAAACAAAAAATACCTAAAAATTAGAAGAAAAAAAATCCACACGAGGAAAGCAGATCTGTCCTTTTTCCTCGACAAACAATACTAATTATGATTAAACAAAAAAAACACACGAGAAAAGAAAATCTTGTCACTTTTTCTCGCCAAACACTAAATACATAAGATTAGACAAACATCACAACCGGAATGTAGATCTCGTCATTGTTTTTTCGCCAACAATAAATACAGTACAGAAAAAAAAAAACACAACTAGAAAAGAAATCTCGGCACTTTTTCCCGCCCCAAACAATATTAAAAATACATAAGAATTAGAAAAAAAATCCACGAGAGAAAGTAGATCTCGTCCTTTTTCTCGCAAACAATAAAAACATATTAAAAAACACAGCGAGAAAAGAAATTCTCGTCAACACTAAAATAACATAAGGAGTTCCAAAAAAAAACCCACAACGAGAAGTAGATCTCGTCCTTTTCCCTCGCAAAACAATACAATACAGTAAGAATTAAGAACAATACACAAACGAGAAAGTAGATCTCGTCCTGTTCCTCGCCAAACAAACATACCAAAGAATTTTAAAAAAAAAACAACGAGAAAAGAAATTCTCGTCACTTTTTCCGGCTAAACAAATAAAAAGACTAAGGAATTAGAAAAATCCACAACGAGAAGTAGATCTCGTCCTTTTCCCGCCAAACAATACAAATACACGAGAATTCTTTTCTCGTTGTGTTTTTTGGGTGGGTCGCCTTAGCGGACCCGACTATAGGAAAACCACTACTCTCAAAATTGCGAGGAAGGAGTATATTATATAGCTGAAGTCATTTCATTAAATGTTTCTTTATGAAACATGATCTACGTCTATATTAAATTTGGGGTTTTAGTGTTGGGTGTGTAATTATATTAATTGCGATGCAATATTTCAGACAAAGAATAACATCACCTTTGCATGTTTTAAATGGCCCTCCTTAAAAAGCATTTCTTTGATTTTAGTCTCTGTGAAGATGCTTTTTGATGGAGTTTGGTTTTAAAAAAGTAGGGATAGATAAAGGGTGTTTTAGTGTGAGTAACAAATAGGAGAGAGTTCTAAGTAAGAAAATGATCAGGCCACGGAGAGTTATACTACGTAATGCTTGAAGCTTTTACCATCAGTATTGGTTGTTGAATTATTTAAGGAAGAAGTTTTAGGTAACATCTGTATTTGAAAAGACAGGAAAGGGTATAAAACCTACAATTTTAATTAAAAGCTTTAAATGGGGTTCGGGATTCAGTTTTAACACAATTTTGCGCCAAGTGGCGTGTTTTTTCTATTCTTTAATTATTGAATGACAGGAAGGTGTAAACCTAGTTAAATTAAAGCTTTATAACTTGGGGGATCAGTTTGTAAACATTTTGCGCCCCAATTGGGCGTTTTTCTAATTTTCTTTATTTGAAAATGCTAGGAAGGGGTTGTTAACCTAGTGTTAAATTACAA